>JAZGTJ010001307.1:0-59804 GCA_036877575.1 Botia almorhae | reverse complement strand
AAATCCAACTCCGCCCCCTGAATCTGGATCCAACTCCGCCCCTTGGATCTTGATCCAACTCCGCCCCTTGGATCTTATGTACTGCATTGAGGTGCTACTGGAATTCTGCACCGGTTGCTTTATCATGCTTTTTCAAGTAAATTAGGACTGTTACAATTTCTTTTCATTTAAACTTGTTTAAAGATCCAAAACGGTGCTTAACTAACTTACTTTGTTGTGTATTGTTTTGTACTTAAAATTAAAAAAAAAACACCTCTGACACAGAAAGTCTTACATTGTGTGACACGAATGTTCCAGTCAGCTGCTATTTTGGCCATTTTGAGATTTGTGGGTTCGCAAACTTTGATTAACAGAAGAGGTGTTTTCAAATGAATTTATTAAAATGTTAATATAAGTAAATCACATTTGCGATTATTAAATGCATTATTATTATATTGTATTTCACCTTATATGTTATATCAGGCCTATGTAAAATGACAAAATATACATTATTATTATTTTAATGAACATTTTTTGTGTTCACATTATCTGTCTCTGCGTTTGTGGGTTTGCCAATATAGTAAAAAATAGAGCTCGACCATTGCATTACTTAAGAAAAAGAAAGTTATTGCTGCGTTTTTCCTGCGCAAAAGTGGTGCAGCCTTAACACGCGTAAACACAGAGTTCATAAACGTACCAGTCATATGACAGCAGCCAGTTCCACCAAAACACTACAATATCAGCGGTGACGATACAAACAAAGCCATCATAGACCTAGAAATCCAGCATCTGAAAATGTTGGCCATGATTAACCGTCTCCTTGACTGGTTTAAGGCTCTCTTCTGGAAGGAAGAGATGGAGTTAACCCTCGTCGGGCTGCAGTATTCGGGCAAAACGACGTTTGTTAACGTGATCGCGGTGAGTGTTAATCCTGCCGACTGCCCGTCAGTCCGCTACACCCACAGTTGCCCCTTTGATAGACACATACATGCACATTCGTAGTTTATGAACCGACAAAACGTACGCAGAGATTATGTTAATAGCTTTTTGGGAAGCTAACCTGTTAACGTTAGCTCACGGAGGACCATGAATGTTTTTATTGTGCGAAGTCGGTGTGTGTTTGTGATTATCTGACTATAGAGCTCAAAACATCACAGTTCTTCACTCTGTACCTCCTGTTACTGCTGAACAGTGGCTGTCCAGCTCTAGAGACCCTTACTGATAGAGGCTGTGGATTTATTAGGTGTGTTATTATGAACATAAACCGAATGAGACGTTAAATCACTAAATCGAAATGATTGCTGTTCCTAATTCAAATCTTTGTGGATACGATCCAAAGTTTGCTGGTTTTGGGATTTAAATCAGAATTTTTGAGAAGAATTTAATTTGCTGATAAGAAACTTGATGCCGAGTCTGTAAAGCACGTGATTCAACACGTCAGGCGTGTTTATCTGCTGCATAACATTATACGAACTGTAACATCAATCCCACATGACTCACATAGGAAAAACTTGCACTGTCTCATGTCAGCACAAGCCTGCATGACTTTTGTTTACAACACTGTCGTCCATAAAGTAAACTGGATGGGAACTAAGCTCCAAAAAGAACATAAAGAAGCATAACAGATGTAGTCCATATGACTTGTGCTCTATATGGTCAACGGTTCTACAGTAGCTTTGTATGAGCAACCGAAACTCAAACTGACATGTAGCTGTTGGTCAGTCTTGACATTTTGTTTGCCGGACTTCTGTCACCATTCACTTCACGGAGTGGAAAAGAGCAGCTTTGATATTCTTCTGTAATATTCTCTTTTGAGTTCCACAGAGGAAAGTCAGTCAGTTGGAAAGTGTGTTTACAAGAAGTGGTCCTACAAAAACCTTCACACATGTACTTGTTTTATCCAGTGTAGGTAACTAATAACTTTCTTTGTGTGGTTTTAATGCACTGTGTGTGTATTTAGACAGTTGAAGTTTCTGGTATTAGTCACAAGACTTATTTCAATATGGCTTCCTGGTCAGGTGACTTTGCCTTTCATGTGATTTCATGCATTAGCACATGAACGTGCCAGTCACTGTAGTTTAATTACATTTGTTCATCCCTCTCACTTGTACAATACATACCCTACATTTATAGGCATCTTTTAATCCATTAGATAAGAACTCAGCAGGCTTATGTTGTCTCTGTCTACAGTCAACTGCTGTAATCACTTCTCTTTAAAAAGTCTCATATCAACCTTGGACTTCTGGTCATTTCTTTTAGATTGTTTTAGAAGTGCAAGATCTTCTGCATATTTGATATCACTGAACGGAAGTTGTAAACCCTTCATAAGCAGTAGATTGTGTCATGTGACTAAATAAACAGACTTTGTCACGTTTCCCTCTGAATGTGTAATGAAATCACGGAAATGTTCTCACATTAATTGTTCAGATGGTCCAGATCTGATTTGGGTTACTCAAACTTCTAACTTCTTGTTTCATGAATTGACTGAAGTTCTGCAGTAAATGTCAGGACCTCAGTAGTTGTTCAGAGAGTGAGATATACTGTAATCAGGGTGACACATAAGTCTGTGTATGGGGACTTAGGAGAGACTTTTCCTGTCAAGCCAAACCAGCACTATGTCATAGCTGGTGAGGCTTGGACATGTATGAATTCTAATGATCCTGGCTTATGAGTCTTTATTAAGGGTTTTAAATCATTCAGACCTGACAGAAACCACACAAAATTTTATTGGAAGCAATGTATACATCTCTTAAATGTATCATCCTTTATTTTCTCTAGTGTTGATCCAGTACTGTTTGTTTTCAATTCTTCAAAAGAACACAAAAAAGAAGTTACTCTTTCATGGCCGGTACATTATGAAAGTGAATGAGGATTCTGATTATTATGAAAACAACTGTTCATTAAGAGTGAATTCAGATCAGTGAATTAACTGACTGGATTAACTGGAAAAGATGCAACTCCAGTGAATCTTGAGGAGTTTCTTTAATATCAGCTTTGATGAGTTGTTTCTCCCCCAGTCAGGCCAGTTCAGTGAAGACATGATTCCAACTGTGGGCTTCAACATGAGGAAGATCACTAAAGGAAACGTCACAATCAAGGTTTAGTGCTTTTGATGATTACTGTTACCATGGCTTTCTGCCAGTTATCAGTTTCTGTCTAACTGCTGATGTGTGATCTGATAATGTCATGGAGCAGATCTGGGATATAGGGGGTCAGCCGAGGTTCAGGAGCATGTGGGAGCGATACTGTCGTGGCGTGAATGCAATAGTGTAAGTATATGACTGTCTGTTTGTCTGTCTGACTATATCTCTGTCTGTGTCCGCCTGTCTATCTGACTGCCTGTCTGCAGTCATCCATTCTTTCTTGGTTATTCATCCATCATGTATCTGGGCAATAATACAGGAATGTCAATTCCAACATAGTAAAACAAACAATCTTTTATTTTCTCTTTTCCTTTTTTTAAAGTTACATGGTGGACGCAGCTGACCGGGAGAAGGTTGAAGCTTCCAGAAACGAGTTGCACAATCTCTTAGACAAGCCACAGTTACAAGGAATCCCTGTACGTTTGGCATGTTTTTTTTGCACAGACATAATCTAATCTTTGGTGTGTTTGTTCATGTGAACTTGTCCATTTCAGGTGTTGGTGCTGGGAAATAAGAGGGATCTTCCCAATGCATTGGATGAGAAACAGCTAATTGAAAAAATGTAAGCAGCTCCACACTGCATACTGTGTTTTTCGAATTAGGTTTTGTGTGTGTGTGTGTGTGTGTGTGCACTGTATATGTGGTTTACAAGTGTTAAAATGTATATAATGACATGTTTACCAATGTAAACATAAGTCAGATAAAAAGCATACTAAATGATGTTTTTATTGTAATTAAAAATATTAAGAGTTTTCTGTGAAGGTTTAGGGGAAGTGGATAAAGTTTTATTAGCTCAATATAAAAATCATTATGCTTATGGAGATTCCCACTAAAACACATATGCAAGTGTGTGTGTGTGTGTGTGTTTGTGTGTCTAATGATGCTAGTTAGATTACTTATCCATAGCAGAAAACTTAAAGCAGTAACTTTTACCCCTCTGTTGCCATTTCTGGCAGGTTATTTGTGTACCTGCATATTGAAGCCAAACTGACATTTTCTGGGTAATCCCACCTGACAGCTCAGATTTGAAATCATTTTTAATTGGGGTTATATTAAATGAATCTATTATAAACTGACTCAGTAGCTAGTTTTTGTTTGAACTGTTTCGCCACATTGTGTCATATTAGTTGTTGGGTGTTTATACACATGCACTCTTCTGGGTCGAGAACACATGTTTTCTAAGCACTGGAGATGAGTTTTTCATTAGTTTATGGGTAAGGTGGAGAGCTGATGTGGTTCTAACAGTTACTGCCATCTATTGGTCATTCATAGAAATGGCTTTGAGTCATAATGGTTTCCACTGATCTCCTGTTGTTAAATTAGGTTCTGTTTACACATTTTTGTTTTTTTTAAATGACTGGCCTGCCCTGAAATGAAACCTTACTCTTTGCATTGTTTATATATTAATGTATTTCTTCCCAATATTTCTTTCTATAGGAACTTAGCTGCTATTCAAGACAGAGAAATCTGCTGCTACTCTATTTCCTGCAAACAGAAAGATAACATTGGTAAGCATTGGCCATACTCTTGAATCTTTAAATATATAGTCTATAGACCTTTTAGCATAAATAACCTGTAGCATTCGTTTCCTGTGCCATATTGTCACTGCTTTATTTATATGGTACTGTTATGTAAATCTCAGATATTACACTTCAATGGCTAATTCAGCACTCAAAATCAAGAGGAGGCTGAAAGTTCTCGGCAGGCCCAAGTCATCCTCTGCCATGTTCCTCACATAGCACATCCTGCTCACTTTGTGAAACAGTTCTTCATCTTGCTCCTCTCACACCCCCTCTGCCTGTCTGAACCCATAATTCTCTACAAGCTCCTCCCACCCTCTGCATCGGTCATCTCAAAGACACAAGCCTGCAGAAATAAGTTCCTCCAACTCTGATGAGTGAATTGTGTCCAAGCAGCTCACAGGGTCTCCATCGGACATGCTTGGAGTTTTTAAACAAATCTATTTAAAAAAATAAAACTAGGAAGAATCCTTTAAAAAAACAAATCTTTTTTCTCCAGTCTGTCAAGCTTTGCTCATGTGAGTGTATAATGTTGTTTGGACTGTTTTTATTACTTTCATTTTCCCCCATAAAGCACCTCAGAAAACAATCTGATATTGCTAGAAATGAAGAGCTGTTTGACGGATAAAGAGCTCAGTGGATATGTACAAAGTTGACGAGTAGGTTTTTTACAGAGGACGAGTGGAAGTGAATTTAAGAGGATGGTAGTAGGTGGAGATAAAGTGCCTTGTAAGTGTATCTGTCCCTCAGATTAAACAGTATACTGGGTGTGTCTGCCTGGAACTAGAGACAGCTTACTGTAACTGCACGAACTGAAGACATGCTTTTTATGGTTAATTATTGTATTGTTGTCATTATCAACAAAATACTTGTAAAAAGAAGCAAATGTTGGAAACCCCACTATTATTAATGCACTTTTGTAAATACAGTGAACCAATAAATAGATCATTGATGTGTAAGAGGAATCTTGCATCGTTGTGGCTGGTTTTATTTTTAATGTTATTGTTGTGCCAAAACCTGTGGTCTGTCAAAGCAAGCTCAATGCATTTGTGAAATGACATCCCACGTCTGTGTGTGTGTGTGTGTGTATATAATATTATATATATATATATATATATATATATATATATATATATATATTATACACATATTAACACATATAACACATACAACACATATTAACTTGTGTTGAAAACAGTTAATATTGTATTGCAGCCAGTGTGATGTTTTATTCACACAGCTTATCTTCATGAATAAGTATCATGGCCGTAAACTAGGCCTGTCTGGTTTTAAAGAGGTCATCTTTCAGTTCTTTCATGATGGGAGGCGCCTGAGGCGGGAGCTGCTGTCAGCAGTGCTGCACAGGCTGCGAGAAATGCTGATGGTTCTGGAAGACAGCGAAAGCTTTTTCTCCAGCTTTCTCCTGATCATCTACGATGGAGATCCTCTGCGCTCCCGCCACTCTCTGGTGGACGGGCTCTCTGAAGAGGAGGAAGACTGCGGGGCTTTTGGTTTCCCTCACACTGCAGATGCAGGTAGCAACAGCTTGTTAGCTTTTAATGTTAATTGCCCTGTATTTTCACAGGGCTTTGCTACTGATATTTCTGGCACCACAGGGTTCAGAGTCGACCTGCATATTAAATCCGCTCATTATCGTGGCCAGTACAATACATATCCTATCAAAGTTTTCTACACCTCCAACATTCCCATCGTTCTGCAGTATGTGTGTATGTGTCTGTAGGACACTTCAAGTGGAGGTCCAGCCTGTGCTTACCCTGTAGGGGGTCTGTGCTACTATCTCTCTCCTCCAGAATCATTTAGCTTAGTTCTGGAGGATCTGGTCCATGCTGTTATCTATATCATCTTCATGCTGGGCTCCTCAGCTTCACATATGCTCTCCATTACTTAGGTCGCCAAACAGCTAAAAGAACATCAGATGGTTATGAGGGGACACAGAGAAACATCAATGGTGAAACAGCATGCCTATTTAAACTGTGCTTGTTCTAATGAAGCAGACAATTACTAACGAAAGTTTGCAGTATTGACCAGAGCATATCTGATTCTGACTTTACTCATAACATTTCACACTAGAGCTGCAGAGTGAATTATATTTTATTCTGAAAACATAAAACGTCTTAATGTTAATCAAAAGAATGTAACCGTCTACAATTTCACCTTTAGCCCTTTTCATTATCTTCCTGTCCAGTATATATTTGTCTGTGGCAGTGTTTCAAATTCCAATTGAAAAATGCATAATAGAAAAGTGTGGCTGAATAAAACTTGCCTAAACTTCATTTACCTTTGATTATGTCCTGGACTGCAATACAACTGAGATACACACAGTCAAATTATATAAACCATAGATTCCGTTTAAATATGCCTTGTAGTGTACTTTTAAGGTGTATGTGTGCATACTTGCAGTAGTATTTTCACTTGTGTGAATATGATGGCTTGTTTACATTTGCCCTTATTTCTTTAGCTTTTCTGTGGTTGTGTTCTGGTGTCTTATTGGACCAAAAACTGCTTGTTTAATAACATGCAGGTGTTCATGTGAAAAGGTGTGATTTGTACAAGAAGAATGTTTTCTTATACAGACTGCAGTATTAAAATTGTTGAGTTTTGTTCATTGGATGGATGGCATGTTCTGTACATTTAAGCAGATTGTAATACATAGCAGGGCTGATACGATTGTGTTCCCAGAACAATGTTTTTGGTTGTGGTTTGATTTGATGACTGTACTCTTGCTAACACATTCAATGTACAGAAATATGTGATTTGACGAATACATTTTCAATGTTGTTCTTTTTAAAGAGTCTGATATGGTTTATTTTAAGTGACTTCATCCACTCATGATAATACATTCAATTTGTCACCATGTTTGTGATACTCTGGTTTAGAACCTGTTGTACTATTCCTTCAATTGCTGTGCGAATGTGCTCTGAATCTTAAATGAACGTGGCATCAGTGAATTATTATTGCAAACTAAATGAAAGTACTGTATACTTTTCTTAGCATTGTTGACACAAGATTTTTCATTTTCTATTTTTGGTGTCTTGTTCTTTTCTTGTTTATTGTTATTAGCTATTGTCTATAATTATCAATAATATACGCTCAATAAATATTGTTTGTATTTTGCTATGATCTTTAAACACGTCTTGTTTACAGCATTGGCAGTAGGTGGCGGTATGTGCATAAGGCGCGACATACGCCTGCGCTGTCAAGACAAAAAGAGAATCGCGTTGCGTTAAACACGACACCAGGTATGATGAACGAATGAGTGAACGAACGAACGAATGAATTAATGCATGCTGGGACTTATTGGTCATATCAAAAATATAGCAAAATCCACAGGAGGTTTGTACTGTAAAGAAATGATGCGTTGACACCGTTAGCCACAAGCTAAACTTCATGGATTGGAAGCACTTGCTGCTGTCTTTACATAGTAAAACAGTAGTTTGGAGACCACACACACACACACAAGTGTGATAAATTGTAAAGGCGTGAAATGGCATGTTTAGCCTTCACTAGACGGCTCTGGAAGGAAACGAGGATTTATTACGAATTCAGTAGCGATGCGTATATTTCTGCCGTCTTTGTGCTAAAATACACACACATTAGTGTTTTAGAGTTTGAATTCATAAGGTCTTTGTTAGTCTTTATAAATCGTAAATAGTTCGTAAAATTTCGTTCGTTAATAGTTTTATAACCCTAACCCTAAAGTCTTTATAAACTTCTTAGTTTAAACTTTTAGTCTTTATTTTTGTCTATTGACAGAAACATGGCTGAGCCTGAGCTCCTCCAATATTCGCCTGTGGGTTGTGCTGCCGATTGTGTTCATCACTTTTCTGGTTGGAGTGATACGGCATTACGTATCAATTCTGTTACAAAGTGACAAGAAGCTCACGCTGGAACAGGTGTCAGACAGGTGACCTTATTGCTGCCATCATTAGGCACATGTTTATTGCCAGCCACACATGTGCTGCAACTTTCAAAAACATTTGTGCTGCATGTATACTGCCAGGTTCTCATCAGGAGCCGTGTTTTATGAGAAAATGGAAAATGTATTCCCAAACAGGTAAGTCATCATTTCTTTAATTTACAGTTGTGGTACTTAAACACTTAAGCTTAACATTATTCTTTTTTGTAAGTCTTTCTTGATGAGAAAGTTCTACTTCAAAAATCAAGTGGATGGATTTTTCAAGAAGACGAAAAGAAAGGTTGTCCCGCCTTCTCCAATGAGTGGTAGGTTTTTTTGAGAAACTTTCTGAATTTTTGTGTAAATCACAGCATAAAATGATCCAATTTTGGGGGACACTCACAAAGTTAGTGTGATGATGTCATTTGTTTATTTAGATCCCAGCATGCTGACTGATATGATGAAAGGCAATGTAACAAATGTCCTGCCTATGATTGTCATTGGTGGTTGGATTAACTGGACTTTCTCTGGGTTTGTCACAAGTAAGAAACAATTTCTCCAGCTGTATGAAATATGAAGATTACTTCTGCTGTTAATGTCATTCTGTAACTGTCTGTAAATGTACTAATTATCAATGTTCTTCCCCAAGCAAAGGTACCGTTTCCTCTTACTCTCCGGTTCAAGCCAATGCTGCAGCAGGGAATTGAGTTGCTTTCACTGGATGCATCCTGGTTAGTGCTCTCCCGCACGCATGCATGCGCACACACACGTGTGATTTTCATGTTCTTTTTGTTCAAAGCTCTGTCTGTAAACTGTACATACACAGGGTGAGTTCAGCGTCTTGGTATTTTCTGAATGTCTTTGGTCTCAGAAGCATGTATTCATTAATCCTCGGACAAGACAATGGTAAATAACTTCACTGGCTCTCCATTTTGATCTCTCTTAATTTTGACTTAATCCAAAGATATTTGCCACATACACACTTTTTGTCTCTATTGTTTCGTAACAAAAGTTAGAATAAAGCAGAAAGAGTAAAAAGCAGAAATGTCAGTTGAATGAAATTTGTGCTATGGCTTTTTTTAAAAGTTTAACAGTAATATAGTGCATTTACTCTTTTTATTATATTTTATTAGCAATTATTATTCTGTTTGTAGGTGCAGATCAGTCTCGCATCATGCAGGAACAAATGAGCGGCGCTGCAATGGCAATGCCTGCAGACACAAACAAAGCATTCAAGGTATCAGTGCATGCAGACACAAAACAAAGCATTCAAGGTTTCAATGCATGCAGACACTAACAAAGTATTCAAGGTATCAATGCATGCAGACACAAACAAAGCATTCAAGGTATCAATGCCTGCAGAAACAAACAAAGCATTCAAGGTATCAGTGCATGCAGACACAAACAAAGCATTCAAGGTATCAGTGCATGCAGACACAAACAAAGCATTCAAGGTATCAATGCATGCAGACACTAACAAAGCATTCAAGGTATCAATGCCTGCAGAAACAAACAAAGCATTCAAGGTATCAGTGCATGCAGACACAAACAAAGCATTCAAGGTATCAATGCATGCAGACACTAACAAAGCATTCAAGGTATCAATGCATGCAGACACAAACAAAGCATTCAAGGTATCAGTGCATGCAGAAACAAACAAAGCATTCAAGGTATCAATGCCTGCAGAAACAAACAAAGCATTCAAGGTATCAGTGCATGCAGAAACAAACAGCATTCAAGGTGTCAATGCATGCAGAAACAAACAAAGCATTTAAGGTGTCAATGCATGCAGACATAAAACATTTAAGGTATCAATCTTATTAAGAGCTAAGCTTAGCCTCTGTTAAACGTAGTCATGCTAAAACCACGGCCTGGCTGTATCGCTGGTGTTTTTTAATATTCTCATTGAAAAGTGTCTTGTGTTCATTTATCCACCAGGTGGCACCAAATGTTACAAACAGAGAATGTCATTTCTGTAGGTCAGTTTAAAGTTGACTTTGGATGATTATTAGTGTACATTTGCATTAGATACGCGTTGTACAAAAACTGTAACAACATTTATGTAAAATACAGTGAGTTGTGCTTCAGGTGTATAATGTTTTAACTTATTTTTAGCCTGGTGTCTGTCTGAAGTGTTTTCTTCATTACACACGATCTGTTTTTAAATATCTTAATCATGTTTGTCTGTACAGAAGGACACTTCCATTGTTGTAAACGAACACATTATGCGTTTGGCAGACACTTATCCAGTCTAACCATATTCAGCTGTCAGAAGTTTGGAATATACAGTAAAGGCATCCAATCATTTATTTATCTATGTTAATATTAAATAATTATGTCTGGACATTAATGTGTCTTTTAATTCTCATATAGGGACTTGAATATGTCCGAGTTTGTTTGCGACCCCAAAGCTGAACCATACGTCTATGACCTCATTGCTGTTTCCAACCACTATGGAGGAATGGGTGGAGGCCATTGTAAGTCTCTCACATTTCTTTTTACTAGTATTTCCTAACCCTTATAAAATCCCCTTCTTCTTTTGGCCTTGTCTTATCTGTCATACGGGTTTTGTTCTCTGTTCCATTTCCAAGCTTTTTATTGTAAAGATTGTTAGCTTGTCAACACTTTGAGAGCACTTAGGGCAAATATAAAAATAGTTGTTTTCCCTTGCCTGACTAGATGTCATATGCTTGATTTATTTCTGTGGATGGTGTTACATACAGTCGATCATCATTTGCATCTGTCAGACTAAGACTCAAGCTCTTTCCCTTTGTGTTCAGTTTGCAGAAAAAGTCTCACATCACACTCAGTTCTGTGATATAAGGCATCTTGCATTTGTCTAGAAACGCTCTGTTCTCCTCCACAGACTAAAGCAGCTTACGTGCTATTTTACCAGCGCAGAGATGCGGACACGCCCTCTAAAGCCCTTCCTTCTGCATCGATAGGTAGAGCTCCAGAGACCACATGGACAACAACTGAGTTTCTTTAGTCTTTTAAAAAATGCCACTGAAACAAAACTACCAACAATGCATCAACGCACATCTCAGCTACTTCAGTGACTATTGAAGGCTCGTGAACGGGCCTTTAGCGCTTTAATTTTCATTCACACATCTGTCTTTATCCAGAGATTTTAGAAGAATATTAATAATAAATAGATCATTTAAGTTTGATGCGTGAAATTATAGACTTCATTCTTCGACCTCGATGCCTGCTGATAATAGAATTTTAGTTTGAAAATGGGGTAAAGTGGCAATATAACCTTCTTCTTTGGACGACATGAATGTTAGTGGAAATTTTGCATAGATTTGGAGTATGAGATGATGTATGCAACATCTGGTGTCAACGCAACATCTGAAATGTTTCAGTTTTGCATTTTCCCACTAATGCTGGTCTGCATCTATCAGCATTTTGTAACGTGCCTCCTGTGCAGATTCTCTGTATGATTTCTTTTAAGTCTGTGGTAACGAGATTTCTCAGAGCAGTATCTGGTATTTTTATATTAAATATTTTCACTGCTTGGTAAATCTACTAGTTGTTTATTTATGGAAATGCTAATTTTTTGATATTCAGCTTTAAAAATGCAAGCCAACTACATACTGATAAATTCTAACTGCCCCCAACACACGTCTGTCTTCCTAAACATCCTTTTAAACATTTTTTTTTAAACATGTTTATTTTTTGACTTACATGGTCATTATCTGGGGCACAGTACACAGCTGCTTTGTGTTCTAATATTTATCATGTCAAGATATGCAACACCAGATTTTGTTTAAGCTTGTTTGAATTGAAAATATAATAAAAATGTGAAAGCCTGATTATGGATAATGGATTTGTTTTTATCTTGCTCTTTAAAATGTATTTGAATCTTAAGCCAAAATGTCACATTAGAAACTGTTTTAAATTCATTCCTATGACAATCTAAAAACCATTTTAATGTATGGACAAACCTATGAATTTTTTATATTACTGTTCTCCATTAATTAATGTATGGAAGTTAAGTAATGACCAAAAATGTGAAAAGGTCTTCATTTTAAGGTTTTATATTGTAGTTATCATTCTCTCAACCAACGTTGTTACACCTGTAGTTTTCTAACTAGTGTGCTTCCTGTGTACAAAGCACTTGCTGACTGCCTTCAGTTCCCTGGTCCAACTCTGGTTCTGCTCGAGCGTTTGCAATATTACCATTTGGATCAAAATACCAATTTTTACATTTGACCAGAAAACTTAATTTACTTTATTTTAAATTTAATCAGAAGTAATTAAAAGGCTTACATACCGATTTACACTTCTGAAATGTTTTTTGTGAAATCAGCGTCACTGCAGAGTACAAGGCAGTCAGAAGTCCCACTAAAAGTGATTAATACATAATGAAGCGTTTCAATGCCTGCTACTAAAAACCAGCTCAAAGAAACTCAGTAAGAAAGATGTTTATTGATCTGATGCTTAATTCATGACAGAGGAAAACCTGTATATAAACTGACTATAAACCAGCTCAAAGAAACACGTATGGTCAACAAAGCATGTTGTAGAATCTGTTGGGTTTTGCATGACATCAGATTCTCCCCACAGACAAGCGTGTTTACAGCACAGAAACACTGTTTTTTGACACCTGGACAATATCTAATTTCCACGACACAATAAAGCATTTGAAGAGATTTTAGTTGGCGAGGCTAAGAAGCTTCTTTACGTCTTCCTCTATATTGTTGGTCAGGTGCTGCCTGCTGTAGAGTTTAAAAGGCACGCCATCGGATGTGAAGAGAAATTTATCGACGTTCCACGCAGTCGTATCTGCACACGATGAACTTGTGGTCGCTCATGAAGACCATTGACTTGTTGCTCGGGAACAGACGTGTCTCACGAAGGAAGATGAAGAAAGCTGGAATTTGGGTTTGAAGCCATTACCAAGACGGACGTACCTCAGATTTTTCATTGTTAAGAAAAGTATTGTCAAAATGTGTTAACAACATTATTACTAACATGAGCTAACAATGAATACAAACCTATTGTTCGTTGTCAATTCATGCTGTCTAGTGCATTGCCTAATGTTAACAAACAGACCCTTTTGCTTTGTGTTACTCAAAATGTCATGACATTTCTAACTTTATATTTAATGTTAAAAACTCCAACCACTAAAATGTTTACGTTTATAAAGGTGTTAAAGGCGTGATAATGGAAGTTAAAAAGAACAAAAGTGAAAGTGTTACTTCAACTTGACAAATTGTTACTTAAAGGTCTCTTCACTTTTCCAAATGTTTATCTCTAAACGACTTTTGATCAAATATTGATTTATCAGGATGAGAGAGCAATCAGGATGCACCTGTTTGGCAGACATTTCATTTGAATGACACGTTTGGTAAATGTCCATCTTACATGATACCCGAACTGATTACAGGGGACTTTCAGAATCACAAGGCCTTTGTCTGAGAAGCAATCATGGTGCTCGTTCATTGGCTGTAATCCCTGGTGGTCCTTCCTTAAAGAGATTTTTCGATAAGGACCAGCTTGTCCTGTAAAGACGAAAACTTAAACTCCTCTGCTTGATGTCGTAAAATAATTTTAATCCAGCCATGTCTGTTTCGACCCCGCTCCTTTTGTGGAACTGATTCAATTTGTTTCTTCATACCAAAACCACAGAGCTCAGCAGGAAGGGTTGAATGACAGGTCTTGGTGCTTTGTTACCTGTGGATGTCAAGTCAGCAGCATCATGTTTACACTACATTTCTTGGGTTTTCCAGGCCACAATTCTGCATTTTAGGGTTAGAGAAAAGGAGCAGCTGACTGAAAGGAAGGACAGTGAAAAACACATTAGGCAAGAGCAGAGATGTACATGTATAAATATACACATGCAGCAAGAACAGAGTTATGAAGTTCATAAGCAGACACTTTACCGTTAAAACCGGCCAGTGTTTGGGTGCCACACAGCTGTTCATAGAACTTTAAACCTGCCAATCCTACTGAGAATCTGTTTGTTCAACCTACTGTTGTTTTTACGTTTGCTTGCCTGTTAATTGGTACGTGTGTGTCTGTGGTTTGCTTCGGTGAGTTTGCATTGATTGCAAGTATGTGCTTACTGCAAGTGTCAGTGTGCAATAGGCTGAAGGTAATTACTGAAGCCGTTTCTAAGAACTCCCCCTCCCTGTCGCACAGTCTCTCCCTAGAAGTAATGCACTCATTCTGAGAACAGCTGGCTTGTTGCCGCCAGCTCGCTTACTCAGCTAGTCCACAAAGACAGACAAACAGACAATCTGACATGCTCCACCACCATAATGTATGAAAATATACACTGTCTGTCTGTCTGTTACAATCTATGGATGACTCAGAATCACACACATTCAAATGCGTTTTAGAAATGGTAAATAAAAAAATCTTTTTTTATCATTTTTGTGACATCTGTAACAACAGAAAAAAATTCCACTACTAAAAAAGCTAAAACAATCTTATTTGTCAGATATGAATCCAATAATCATCCTCATCGATTCTGTTCCTGAACATATTGAATATAACGGTTCTTTACACATTTAGCAATATTTGTAAATTTGTGCAAGCTTGTGCGAGCTTGAGAAACAGCCCTGCCTTTGTTTCCAGGAAATACTAATCACAGTTTGATGAATGACTCAGAAAAATGGGATTAGGGAACAATGCTGTTATGCCTCCTTCAAATGTTATGTTTAATGTTCCATTATGCTTGGCTATCCCACATCTTTGTTTCAAAGCACCAAAATGACATGCTTTTCAAATCAAAGCCCTGCATTGCAAGATTCTCACCACTTGTTTATATGCATTATGTGAAAATCGCTACACACAATACCCTGAAATATGTCCTTAGTCATATAATTCGAGGATGATTGGGTTTGACTATAAAACAAGTATAGCCTTAAAACTGAATACGTTCAAAAATGTATCTGATAACAGTGTAAAAAAACTGTTTGTCATGAGATTTTAAAATGAATTGCATTGCGATTTCAAGCACATCAGTTCATCTATTAATTCTTTTATTGTAAGAGTAATTTCTAAAATACTCAGAAGAGAATCTGAATGTTTCATTCACTGAATCATATCTGCATTCTCTGTCAGTTTTCTTCTGTGAAAAGGATGTTTTCTGCCTCTAGTTTTTCACTGAATAATCTCTTTCACCGTCTTTTATAAAGCCCTGTACGTTTTCTTTTATATTCTTCCAAAAACATATCACAATTCTATAATTTCAGACTTGACAAATTACAAAAAACATTGGATAAAACATCAGGACCACATGTAACTTGACTGTCAGTTTTATTATTGAAAAAATATAGATTTTTATCCATAAATAACATTATACGTTCCACACTGTGGAAAAACAAAACAATTCAATCTTAATTGATTAAAATGGTCCAAAACATTTGACTTGAAAAAGTCAAGGTAGCACAGTAACTAACTTGCCTCTATAGAGAGCTTAAGAACAAAACACAAACTTGTGAGCTCACCATTTCACACAAGCTGCATGATCTCATTTTAGACATTCCTAAAGGGGTCATGTGACCCTTACAAATGTTTTAAATGTTACAAATGAACATTACATTTATATGAAACCCTTCAGCAGTATGACAGCACGTCCATTTCTGAGTGGCCTTTTTACGAGTCAGCATTTGGACATGGCTTGGCTCACTCCCCCATGTGTATAAAGTATCACAACAAGCCTGCAAACCATGAATAACCATGAAAATCTGCTCCTGAAGGAAAACAGTCAAATCTGAAAACTTTATAACACTGCTTTTGGTTCCAAAGCGCTAGTCTCGAGGCTGTTACGCTTCCAGGCCCCCATTGGCCAAAACGTCAGCATCCATGTTGTATGATTGGCTGTGGTGTGTGCTTCCATGGCAACATCAGACCTGGAACGGGTAATCCTGCAGATACTGGCGTATTGGTTTTGGTAGCGACAGGCTCTCTGTGCAGGTTGAGTGTCTGTTAACAACCAGTCGTGTCAGATGTTGCAAAGAAGGAAACTCTTCGGGATGATGGATTGGTCTTTTAAGTTTTAACAACACACCACATCCCCTGGATGGTGATGAAGCTACGGGATCAAACTCTTCTGTCTTCTCCCCCTGCTGTCTGCTTCTGGAACCCACATAGTGCTGCACAAGGCTGGGTACATCAGGGAAAGACTGTAGGCGAGATTTACTGGGGGAACTGGAATCCAGACAGAAACGCCCAAGACAGTACTCAATGCGAACATTTGTGGGTCCGCGGGCAGTTTTAACAGACAGCGTCAACATATAAAGAGGGTGACTGCTGTCCCGTACTAGAAAAGTACCCTCTGATGCCCCCTGCAAGACAGAGTGGGCCTCACTGGCAGAAATTGCACCCCAGTACCAACCTGACAAAAATAAAGTATTACTAAAATGCTGGCGCACACAATTGTTGGAGAGTTACTGTAGAATTTATACATTGATGATAGAAGGGGGACAAATGCATGAATTAAAAGCCACGAGAAACTTGAATGTTTGGGAATTGAGGTAAGTACTGTAATTAATACAATTCTGTTATCATTTTAATTGCTTAAGTCAAGAAAAGGATTGAAGTTTTAATCTACCTGACGTTTGTAGATAGGAGAAATTTTTGGAGATGCATATGTAATCTCTTTCTGGTTCCCATCGTATAGGAGCATGGATGCATGGAGGAGATGACAAGGGCACCAGGGGAAAAAAGGGATCTGGTAAACGAGTCCTTGGGCTGGATAAAGTATTAATATTAATTAAAACAAACAAAAACCCACTGAAATCATTTTAAAATAAATTGCCTGTCACCTGCATATAAGAATGAAACAGGATGGGATGTCTTATGTATCTACCACAGCTCTTAATAATAAACTGATACTGGTAATCAAACTTTTCAAATGTATATTCATAATATTTACTATACAGAATGCTTAGTTAAAAATTATTTTTAACTATGTTGTTACTAAATAATTAAAAACTTTAAGAGCCATCAACAGCAACGTCTGCCATTCAACAGATTAAATACGTAATTCATAGGGTTTATACATTTAGATCTAAGTATTAGGACAAGTCGATATAAAACTTACCCTTGAACGCACAGAATCATGGTGAGAAGGTCCTGTTAGACAGCTGTCTGGTCCCTTAAACTTTCTTTTTTTCGTGAGATTTTTCTTTAAAAAAATCTCGTCTTCCTCGCCGGGATAATGAAAAGCTCAAGGATATTTCTCAACCCTACACAGATTGTTAAATAATCGTTGTCACATTGATGCACGACTTACAAAAGTCTTTGTTTTACAAAGTACTCGAGTAGATAACGCAGATCAGACATGTGGGTTCTGTTCAGGCTCATGCCCTAAAACTGAACAAGAAACCGAACACTGCGGGGTTTGGCTTGTTCAGTCTGACTTCCCCGAACTGGCTTTCTGAGAATCGGTCCGTGTTCAGCGGCTCTGACGCCATCGGCAGCACAGCCAGAAAATCAATCCCTTTTCTTTCTCATTGAACCACACTGCAGTCTCGTGAGTAATACACGAGCATCGGAATGACTCTGCAGTGACTCATTTGGGAGTTTTTCGTGGCGATGATGGGTAATTGCTTCCTGATGTTTGTGACTGACGTTTGAGAACAAGAACCGTGTTTCGCGTGAAGCCGCCCTTCACCCGTTCCAAGAACTTTCCAGGAAAACGGAACTCCTCTACAGAGTTCAGCCAATCAGTTCCCTCCCCATCGCCAAGCCCCGCCCCTGCGTTCATGCGGCCGACCATTTGCGTACTGCTTACCGTAAACATGTAAAAAATATGACAGCTTGAGCATTTTGCTTTTGTGCCCTTTTCCCTTATGCGTTGTGTTAGTTTGTTTATCCAGCCAATAAATAACCACCAAACACTCTGTCACATTAAGTAATTTATGTAACATAACGTTTGTTCATAAGTATTACAGAAGAAGGTATTTGCAGTATATACGCATGTGCTTTTCTCCATAAAATAGCTGTAGGTTCTTTTGGCGGCGTCATGGTTAAAACTCCATGAACCATGACTACCCTTTTCCCCTAAATTATTAGTTACATTAGTCGTGATATTCCTGTGTATGTTCACACCTTGACTGTGTCAGATATTTCATCTTTGACGTGGCCGCCACCAAACTCTTTTCTCACAGTCGCTTGAGTGGCTGCATACAACATCTTTTGTCTAACCTGTACAGAATGACAAACATTCAATCATATTACTAACAGAAGAAACAGTAAACAGGTCTGCAATGGATTCTTTGGAGAATCATATAGAAGTGAAGTGATGTTTGTCCTCTGCACTTAACTCATCCAGTTAGTGCACACACACTGAAGTAGTGGGGTTCAATGTATTGCTTTGGGGTTATCCATTTACAGAGAAAGGTGAAGCCTTACAAGTTTCTTTGAATACCCAAGATACGGATGGTTTTTATGAACCAATGAAGTTTAAAAGGTTTTCTAAGGCATCAGGGCCAAAACGCTTTATGGTTACACCTGAAACATTTATTTTATTAGAAGTGATTTTTGTATAGACTAATGAGGACCTAAACAGCTGTTTCTGCAAACGAACTCAAGCTACACTTTCATATGTGACTGTTGAACTTGCTGGAGACCAGCAAGGGGACCAGGAAATAAAAAGCTACTCATAGCCACGCGCATTCTGTGTCCAGACTATATAAAATGTAAAAGGGTGGTGGGGGCACAGCAGGGGCAACAGGAAATGGCAGTCTTGATCTCAGCTCTGATGTAGCTTCCTGTATGCCCCCAGCACCAGCTGCTTTAAAACACACACAAAAAGCTCCCATCACAAACCTAGCACAAGCAAGAACAATCCAACAAGACCTGTCTCATAGCATTCTTATACTGCATCCTGTTTATCAAGCCTTTTGTGTTGCTGATTACAAATAAGTGAAGGTTTATCCATTAACTGCTGTTTACATTATACACCTTGTCATATATATGTGTGTGTGTATGGGAAAAAATATCAGAACCTTAGTGATTAGTCAGGTGTCTGCAGAACAAGGTGTGTTTTGAGATGTTTTTTGAAGGTTGTGATGGTCTCAGCAGCTCAGGTGGAGGCTGGAAGTTCATTCCACCACAAGGGAACACGATACATGAAAGTTTAAGAGAGTGATCTGGTACCTCGTTGTGGGGGAACAATCAGACACCTCTTGATAACTGACGGTAGCTGGTGGGGGTAGAGTACTAAAGAGGTTTTGTATTTACAAGACTCCGGAATCTATAAATGCACTGTATTGATGTCTGTGTACTGCAAGACTTTCCTGTGGTTGCCCACTTTAAAAGATGGTGGACAATATTCCAGTGGGAACTCCAGTTTAATTGTTTAGATTTTAGCTGAAATCTGATAGAAAAGGGGAAATCTGTTGTCATAAACCCACATTTTTCTGATAGATATAATGTTAATTTAAAGCCCCCTGAGGTCTTTTGAAAATTTGTGACAACTCTTTGAAGGCAATTTAACAAAAAGGTACCAAAAAGCACCATGGTACTACCAAGAACAATGCAAATACCATGATTGTTTTGTAAATGTAGCATCACAATACTGTGTATTTTAGACATGTACCATGCTATTTGTTAGACCTTGGAGTTTCTTGTAAATACCATGACACTGAAAAATGGTAAATCATGAAATACCATCACTTCTGCTTTTGATAAAACAAAGCAGAAATATTATTAGGACGTTCCACTGCGAGTTGATCTACAGCAGGTAAGATGTTTCACTTCACTCTTAAGGATAAAGTGGATTTGGGTTATTTATCAACAGGCAAGCACTAGTATTATTGATAGGTTTTTGTTCATTCCTTTCTCTTTGAGAATCTTAGTATACAGTGAAAGCCTGTCTCACTCACCATCTCTGATCAGCACCTGGATGAGGCATCTAGACCCTCCTCTTGCCCTGGACAGAAGCAGAAGCAGCGCGGCCAAGGAACCTTACGAGCTGGATCTATCTGGATGCACAGGTCAGGTCACCTGAAAGATTTTTTACAAACTGTTTATTTGTTTATCTGTTATGATTGAAATGTGTTAAAATCTCATTTAAAACATATATGATCATCAGTATGAACTAAGAGGGTAGTGCATGAGTATGTGTGCTGTCCAAGTATGTGTGCAACCACAGGAAAGTCTTGCAGTACACAGACATCAATACAGTGCAAGTGTGTGTGCTGTCCAAGCTCAAGAGAATGTGAGAGGAGCTTTTGATACCAGGACAGGATCATGCGTTCCTGCAGAAGAAACTCAACACCTCCTGCCCCAAATTTAGCAAACGCACTGTCTGCCATCACATGATGGGTGACCAACCTCCAGTGCAGCTCAGGGTCTGCTTGTCCAAATTTGAAAATGTTGTATTTGCGGTCAAATTCATCTCCCCTATGCGCAAACTGTTTGCAAATGGTTTCTTTCATTAACCACCTCATTTTGCTCATGGTTTCACCCTCTGTTGGGCAGGTAATGAACTGCATAATTATATAAATTTATGACATCATTAGTCACTAATTGTTTAGTATTTCATGCATGAGAAGTCTGCAGCTAAGTCTGAATTTATAATGTCTTTAAATATGTTTAGACTAAAATAAACCTTAAGCACTTAGCTATGCTTTCAATTACCACAGAAAATAGGTAATTTGTAAAACAAAAAGAAAAAAAAGGCAAGTACTTTGGGGTAAAAAAAAAGTTGTGGTTAGTGTATACTCATTAGGAGATTGTATTTAATGAGCATTTCACAATAATGCTGGGATTAACAAATTATATTATACATATATTAAAAAGCAAACATATTAGGGACAAGGAAATCCATAACGTCAGATTATATTAGGTACACATCCAGAAGTTGTATAAACATGTTTATTATTAAAACAGTTTTAATGACATTTCTAGGGACTGTACAGGACACTGAAGGTACAGGTGCTGGATTCTGCTACAATGTGTGATAAACCATTAAATCCGTTCTCAAGGAAAGTTTTAACAGACCTTTTACACACACCAGCTCTACAGAACACTTACTACACCCACAACAAAACAAATTATTTTACAATGATTTACAAAATGCCACACATTATATCTTTGTATCACACAGTAATACACTAAAATACAACGCAGCATGAATGCCAACACATTTACAGTCCAAGAGTTGGATTATCATCTGCCCGTGTGCCAAGAACAGGGTGTCTGATGCCCCCTGCTGGAAGATGACATCACAGCACCGATCTTATAACACTCCTGACAACTGCCCGTCAGTCATCGATCGTGGGTAACCAAAACGCCTGCGGGGTAAGGTTTTGGTAAGAGACTGTAAATTGACTTGGACACTGTGACTACAGCTGCAGTTATAAAGTAATAACCTCACCTGCTGAGAACAGGAGTTTAAAATGATAGACAACTCTCTCAAGGTACGTTTACAAGTCAACTTATAGCTACCAATAGAAGTACTAGTAGTACTAGCAGTGGTACTAGCAGTAGTACTAGCAGTAGTACTAGCAGTGGTACTAGCAGTGGTACTAGCAGTGGTACTAGCAGTAGTACTAGCAGTAGTACTAGCAGTAGTACTAGCAGTAGTACTAGCAGTAGTACTCTTAACTATTTTGCACTAATGAGTGTTACAATTTTTTGGGTCTTACCATGTTAGAACAGGCACTGGCAAAGGTCATGAATTTGGGGTTAAACTGTAAACAAGTAACAGGACCAGTGTGCTTCCCATCCAGAACAGCTACTTTCATCCCACTCTCAGCATTCCACACATGGACCTTCCCATCCTCTGATCCTGAAAATGAACAACAAAAGGAGATGGCATCACCCTCTGTATACACATCTCTACTGGGTTCTCCCTTGGTACAACTTACCAATCATAATAAACTGTGAGTCTGGCGTGAATGAGGCCTCTAAAATCACATTTTTGCTGTTGTTATAACCCTGCAGTGATGGAGAGCAACACCATGAGACACACCTACCACACAAATACTGAGAAAAGCATTAAAAAAAATGGCCTTACCCCAAAAGAGTGCAGCACAGCTCCTTTGAAGGCATCCAGCACTCTCAGCGTTCCTCCGTTTGTGGAGACCAGAATGAGTTTTCCATCGTTGCTAAACTTGAGACCAGTCCACTCGCACGTCCGCTCGTACTGTAGTTTAAATGTGGCAAATGGGCCCTAATGTGGAAGATGGTACCAATTTGGCAACATAAGACAGATAACACAACCATTTCATTTAATGTGTTACCTTATCAAAAGAGCGCAAGTCATAAAGCTTGACCATCTCTGAATTAACCCCTGCAGCAAAAATCAGCCCCTCTGGATCAAATGAGCACACTGGCTTTCCTTGCAGATGCATGAGGCCCTGTGAACAACAGCCAAGACTGAGTCGAGTTTACAAACTGCTGCACCATGTGACACAGCCAAGTAATGACCAATGAAAGTACACTATAGGCAGAGGTAGTCAGTATGACAGCATAAACTTGGTGACTTTTACCTGGCAGTTAGGTGAGCGAAGATCCCACAGGCGAATAGTTTTATCCAGTGAGCCAGATATGAATGTGTCATCGACAGGAGACATAGACAAAGCAACAACTCTGTGTATCAAATACACAAAACAAACAATGTTCTCTCTCTCAAAAAAAAAACAAGGTCGGACATTATTTGGCAATTTAAAGTTGCAGTTTCTCACCTCTTATTGTGCCCAGGAAAATAGCGAATGTATTTATTGTCATGCAGAGACAGGTATCGTATAGTATCTGCAATCACACATTGATAGAGAAGAACCAAGTCTTTAAAAACAAATTTTATTAGTTATAAGCGATGCTGTAACTTTGGGTTTAAGGTGCCAGGTGAACGGGCTCAACCCTGGGCAAGGCAGTAGTCTGTACAGTTAGCTCCTTAACAGGGCAGAATAACAGACCCTATAAACTGTACAAACAACTACCTCAGGCCAGAGTGAGCACAGGCAGATGGAGGGAGGTTCAAGAAACACCCTTATCCATCTTTATTACAAGAAACAGTGATGTACCGGTCAAGCAGGGTGACCCATAATTGGAATTTGTCCTCCGCATTTAACCCATCCAGTTAGTCTCCAACTGGATGGACAATAACAAGTCCAACTTCTCAACCAGTAGGCAACAACTGCCCCAAAAGTGGACTTCCTTAATCATAAACAATATCAGATCACTGTGACACCAGCAACGAGTATTGATTAAAAACACGCAATATTATTATACTATATATGCAATACATTCTAATATTATATGATTATACCATCAATCTTGTTGGAGCTGTAAACGACAGTGTTGGCGGCATGAGTGTATCGGATGAGATCCACGCCATACTTCTTACTGTACAGGGTCCGTTTTGGTCTGATACATGGCACAGAAGAGTAAAAAAATAATCACGTTACTTATTGATCACTGAGTTTAAGCTGCACTACTAATTACCGTAAAGCAATCAACAAATACATTTGTATGATACAAACATATAGGGACCATTTCACGAGCGGAACTCGTGTAAACTATTATCTTGAAGGGAGGCGTGAGTGCTAGCGGTTAGCGCACGTTCTCGCATTCAGTCTATACTAATGCATTCAAACACAAAACAAAACTCTCTGTGTAAACATTCACAAGTTTCTCTTAAAACTGCAGTCGGACTAGTCAGTCAAGAGCTTCAACATCTCACACAATAACGCTGCTGTAACCAAGATAAGGCTCAATATTCACGATTATGTCAGACCATCGCGGAACACAACTAGCTATGCGGATGACATGCAAAGTCATTGAAATGTAACTTACTTTCCTTCCTGGCAGTCGTACAAGACAATTGAGTCGTCATCGCTACTCGAAATCACTGTTTCGCCGTTTGAACTGAAGTCAAAGCAGTTTATTTTGTCCGAATTCTCGCGGAAAACCTTCGCAACCCTAAAACTCCGTAACACATTGTCTGTGAGTTTCATTGTGGCCTTTCCGCCTGGCCAGGCGCGGGCAATCGCCTGTTAAAATCACCGAATAGATGGTCTTCTGAATGATCGCTGATGAAGGTTGCACCTGAGTGTCTGAGTGCTTTATAAATTAAAAGAATTTTTTAGATGTGCATTTTTGTGATATTAAAAAACCCACCGACAAAATTCCTCACTTAACTGGGTTAGGAAGACGAGGTGCAATCAGAGCTAGTGGGATGGTTTGGAAAATGGCGACGATACCTGCGCAGGCTTTCAGAATAAAAGTCCCATGTCGCGTTCAGCTGAACGTTGGAGGGTATGGCAGGAACAGAGAGTAACAGCAAGCTTGGTTTGAAAGCAAAACATCCCGCCTTCCTTTCTGGGCGCTCTCCACGACCACGCCTTCTCCACATACGTTTTATGTCATTTTAAAATACGCGCATGCATCCAGACCGAATGCAATGATTGGAAGAACATTTTATGGTCCTGCGCCTTCCACAGAAGATATTTATTTAAATCGTTCTATTTAGTGTGTTGTGTTACTTTGAGTTGCTGCTTCTAAAGAACTACAATGATCGCAGTAGAACATTTTTTAATTTTTTATTATCAATACCATTGCAATTTTGTTGCTGTGTGTTTATATTATGAAACCGTGCCAGGTATATATATATATATATATATATATATATATATAACCCCTAACACAATAGTTGTTATTGGTGGCAGAGCTAAAATCTGCCTCCACTGCACAGCTCACAGAGGAAGACAGCAGTGATGAAGAGTTTGTGATGAAGTGTCATTAAGAGTTCTATTTATTCTGTAATAATCAAATGGAGATATTGAGCATGTACAATATAAGTAAAACATTCCATGGCTGATATATATATATATATATATGTGTGTGTGTGTGTGTGTGTATGTGCAAGGAGTCTGCATATATGATTGTTTTATATGATACCCAGTTATATGTGTTTGTGTCTTTCCACTGACACACACAGCATCTCCATGCTGTTCAATCACTTTGTCTCTGAGCAGGTGACAGGCTAAAGCTGAGTTCTTCTCATCAGTGTGTATGGTCATATTTTTTTCTGTTTTTCTAAAACCTGTTGGTTAAATTATTTTAGAATTTTACAAGATGATACAGTGATACAGGATTGTGCGCTTGGAATATATTGTATATTTATTTAAGCAGAAGTAATGATCATCCCAAATCCTCACAGAGGTCTGCATCATCTCTACACAGTGTTGGGTCATTTAAGTCATCTTTGGATCCATTCTGGAGCTGGCGTGATCTGTAGCTACCCTGGGATCATTATATTGTACCAATGTGGCCTGTCAAAACACAGTAAATGACTTACACAAGGGTGGTTGTCTAGTACAATGTAGAGCAAGACTAGTCAGCTTTGGTCCTAAAAGGCTACTGCCAGCAGAGTTTAGATCTTAGAGATTTCCTGTAGCTCAGTGGTTAGAGCATGGCGTTAACAAAGCCAAGGTCATGGGTTCGATCCCAGGGATTGCACATACTCAATGTATAGTGATCAATGACTATAATGCAATGTAAGTCACTTTGGATAAAAGCGTCTGCCAAATGCCTAAATGTAAATGTAATCAAACACATACCTCAACCAGCTAATCAAAGTCTTTGGAACTTAACTTATCCAGGACTGAAGTTGGACAGCATATTAGCAGTTAGACAACATGACAGCTTTATTATTCTCATCACATGCTGAAAAACTGTGTGGTTACATTTAGTCAAATACTGCAGCATCTGTAAAGTGGCGATGTGACGAAAGCAGAGCTACATAAAATTCAGGCAACAGGATAAAACCAAGGGAGAACAAGCTAAGCAGCCATGCGAGTTCTTCACTGACAGCATCCCATCTGTGTAGATGAGCAGTGCTATGCTTACAAAATCATTCTTAATTATATCATCACATAAATATATATTACAGTGCTATACTATAAATATCAATTTAGTGTTCCTGTAGCTCAGTAGAGCATTGGATTAGCAACGCAAAGGTTGTAGGTTCGATTCCCGGGGAGCACACATACTTACAAAATGTATAACTTGAAAGTACTGTAAGTCGCTTTGGATGAAAGCGTCTGCCAAATGCATAAATGTAAATTTATCAGTATTAAACATCTTCCACTTGTTCATAACAATGCAAAAACTACAATTTATTTATAGTAAACTACCAGCGTCACGCTGTTGTACCACAAAATAACTTTATATATAATATGAAAAATGATGCATTCTGACCAGCTCATAAAAAAAAATTCCAGTACAGTTTTATTGGATACCCATCCCTGTACAAGTGTACAAAAACAAGCATCAATAGAAAAGTATACTTATATCCAAATATCCAAAAATCTATGAACATGGAAACACCAAATGGAGAAACATTTGAAAACATAAAAAGCAGAATACCAAGGAAACACTTTTCTAGGTGCATATCTTTGTACAAAAATGTTAATGCAACTGGGTTTGTATATAGTTAGAAGATGGGTCCTTTTAATGACTGAATTTCGAACCCACTGCTGTTCAACAATCAGTACTTGAAAGGCACTTTGCAACATATAGTTATACAAATACACGACAAAGAAAAAGCAGTTTTTACTAAATTAATTTTTTGGAGGGGAAGGGAATTATTTAAATAAATGAGATAATCTGAGCAATGTTTTAGTCAAACTATTCGGCTGAAACTATATTGTGTTCACTGGAAGAAATTTTCAATTTCTGTTTAAAATTCAGATCTGCTTCAAACATTACTGCAGCACATAACAGTTAGCTTAACAAGTACACATATTAATGAAGGTAACAGCTAACATTTTGTAAAAACATTTTTTCAAAAACCGCCCTTTAAAACACATTTACAGTACACACTACACTATTAATTTAGAGGGTACAAAAGGTAGTCAGCATTTACACTGCATTTAGAGTAATGGGGGGAAAAGGCCAACACCAACCACAAAACACACTGCAAATGCTTGCAGAATATTAAAGAAACAGAGAAATAGGGACTTATCAGTATCAACTTAAAACCGCTTTCTCCATAAAATGTTCTTTTCTGTCACTAAGGCCATGGAGAATATCTATATATCTCATTCAATTAACAAAGACATGACTTAAAAAACTTTAAGTTAAGCAGGAATGTACAGAACCTCATAGAAAAACTCTGATATATATATATAAATGACAAAGCCCTCTGTTTATATTACATTCTAAACATGTCATTGGAGAGACTGCAAGCATACATACTTGTGTTCACACATACATGTCATGGCTCTCATGTACACAATCTCACACACTGCCCTCGAGTCAGGTGCATGATTCAAGAACCACTACAAACAAAAACTACATATAACCAAATATACCTTTTTGTAAAGAAGACTTGGACACCAGTATCAATAAATTAATAAAATATATTCTTTGCTTCTTGCTATATCTTACAGTGAAACCTGAAACTGGTCCGTGTTGGACATTTAAAAACAAAACTGACACACTGTTTGTGTCCCAAAACAACTCAGAAATATCAATAATAAAGTAAGTCAAAAACAGCCATTGTTTAGACTATAATATTAATTATAGAACTTATTCAAATACTTATTGGGTTCAGAGCGAAGTGAATCATTTCAGTTCCGGCAAAGTTTTTATAAGGGTTTCTTGATTGTTCCCCCCCACAAACTCTCCCTATTTGTTGAGCCAATCTTGTGTTGTATTGGTCAAATACTCAAACAAAGCGATGTGTTGATTTATTCATATGATCTGCACTACTAAGCTGAGACAGTATTCCCCTGAACACGTTGCAACATGTCATCAACTGTAAGGTCCTTGTAAAAATGTTTGGAGCTTTTGCTTATATTAAATCTACAAAACAATACAAAGATTTGTCAAAAGTGTGTGTGTGTATGGGGGGGTTAGCTGCCTCATACCAGCTTGGAATCAAAACAGCATCCCTGATAGACAAAACAATAATAAAAATTATTATAACAGAAAATGCACAGTCTATATATGGCATCACAGGTAGAAGACAATAGGCAAAACCCACAAAAAAGACAAAAACGTTTATAAATGTTTGCTTGTCCAGTAAGAGCAGGGTTATAAGTCTGTATCTTAAAGGGGGTCATTTATCCCCTAAACCCACTCCACTGCTGCCCATCTCAGAGTCTACTAGAGAAGAAGCAAAGGCTGACTGGACGATCTGAAAACCAAAGGATTCAAGAAGTGACATGTTCTGTTGGGGAGAAAAGGGCGAGCCAAGATTACCGAAACTGGATCCCACCACCCCACGTTTCTTATGCACCCGATGATAGTGCTTGCTAAGATAAGACTTTGTACGGAAGGTCTGTCCACAATTGGCACAGGCAAACTTCTTTTCAGGGTCTGTTGTTTGTTTGGATCCACCTGGTGTGGTCACTGTGTCTTCAGATTGTCCGTTGAAGATGAAGGATGTCACCTCTAGTTCTTCTCCCTCGGGTTTCTGCTCCAGCTTGGGATCGCTTTCATTGGAGATGTCACAAAAAACTGTGTTGGAACCATCAGAGTCCTGGTGGGGGCATTTCCCAGCATTCTCCTGCCCGTCTGAAATAAACACAGAGGTAGGAAGGGATGCCAAAGTTAGAGTGCAAGAAAAAAAGGGACAAAAAAAAATAAGCAGAACAACTTATGACCAGAACAACTTGGCTTCATCTCAGAGAAAGCTATTCTACTTGTCCCCTATACTTGTACTGAGTTTTGTAATCATTAAGAATTGTATCAATTCTTCACATAAGCATGACACATGGCAAGAATTTGCACATAACTTCACATAAAGATCAAAGAAAATGTAAGAACTAGAACTTGCCCTAGTGACTGACAACTGTGTGACACTTCAGAGAACGGGGCTTAAGGTTACCTGGCTAACTAGCACTGCCAGCTGAAGTACCCTGTAGTAGTAACACAACAATACAGGGGGATAAGTAGTGATAAACAAAAATATTATGATCAGAATGCCAGATGGTTACAAAGATGTTCATGAAATAAAAAAATATTTTTCCAAAAAAGTTCAAAAACCACAGAGGCAGGACCTCATCTTCCCAACCCTCAAAATGCCCAGCTGTTTAAAACAAACTTAACAAGACACACAAGGCTGCAGGTAGGTGTTGTTAGCAAATCAACCACTACTAAACCCACAGAAAGATTTGCTGTAGTTTAACCAGACAGAAAGATTTGCTGTAGTTTAACCAGACAGAAAGATTTGCTGTAGTTTAACCAGACAGAAAGATTTGCTGTAGTTTAACCAGACAGAAAGATTTGCTGTCGTTTAACCAGACAGAAAGATTTGCTGTAGTTTAACCAGACAGAAAGATTTGCTGTAGTTTAACCAGACAGAAAGATTTGCTGTAGTTTAACCAGACAGAAAGATTTGCTGTAGTTTACTGTCATGACAAGCAAATACAGAAATTATTGTGCAAGGAGGATCCAGACTCATCATCTCCAGTACTGTGGCTCAACCCATTCCCGCCTTCATTACAGCTCGTACTGACCTGTAAGAGGCCCGTGAAGTGGAAACCCTGGTGCTCCAGAAGAGCGGCACTCCCAGAAATAGGGAACTGGAGCTGGCTTACCCAGAAGCAGCTCAGGCTGCAGGCTCAGGGCAGGAGCGACAGGCTGGGGCAGAACCGGCCCAGAGAACCCCTGAAAAGACGCCTCTGTCTCGGGAAATGTAACCAAGAGCCGGCGACTGGTGCAAAGGTCTACACCATCAGGAGTAATTAGAAGGAAACACAGAGAGGCCAAGGGAGGACAATTCAAATCAATATAGACAATGACAATTAGCTTCACATCAGTTCAGAAATGACTAAAACACCTACTGCCATTTTGACTATAATGACCATACAATTTTAATAAATTAAGTTATTACATGCCAGGCTAGCAGCCCAAGGACACTGTAATAAGAATTCTGTACTGATGTCAAGTTAACAATGTCTTTCTGATGTATTTCTGCATTAAACTCAAACCCAATCTCACAAGTGTCCTATCTATGAAGCATTAAAATATAATAGTTTATGTCCTCCCTATTCTTGTGCATCCACATCACATTTGACAGAAAATCCTGCAAAGCTAAAATTTCAGCATATCTAAATCCATTGGTAGTAAACAGCAAAGACCGTAAGAAACTCCTTTAAAGAACAATGATACCATATTGTTCCCATCTTGGACAGTGAGGATATTCCCAAACACAAGCAGCTGGATCTTATGGCAAGAATTGTTTCTTACAATGGCAACAGAATTTACAAAAATTAGTGCACATGTGCCTGTATATGTGGACATGAATGAACAGAAGTTTAGTTAAGCAAGAACTTAATGAAGATGACTGTAAGCAACGGACAGAACGGAGTGTGTGGTCATGCTAAACTGCTCAGCAATGTGACTAGCATTTAAAAGCAGGCAAACCTAATGGATAAGCTTGCAACTCTTATTTCATTGAAATGCTATTATTTCTCTTATTATTATTACTCAGATTGTGCAAAAACATTTACTATGTAAAGAACATTGCTCTATTGCTAGATGCTCAATCTGAACATAATTTAAAATTAACATTTCAATTTTACATCTGCCATTAATACAGTCAATAAAAATATAAGGACATCCTATGTATGCAATATTTTTTCCAACTGACATATCTTGGCATTGGATATTGTTTATTTAACTTATGCACCCTAAATGAAAACTCAGGACTATATTATTATATTATTTTCGTTTACACTTTCCTTATAGTAAGATTCTCGAAGGCTAAAGCACAACAAACATCAGCAACAAACATCCTCTGTCGAATGGTGTAAGGGTGTAAGCACAAGGGCCATATTTTGAATGACAGCCATGATTCCCTAATCACAGTATTACAATCATTGTTTGTGGGTGAGTATTTAAGCAAACAGATACAGCAGGTGAGCGAACAACAAGTGACGCTGTGGGGAGAGGCTGGCTTGCCTTCCACTGCACACGGGCGTCCTGTGTGGTAGGGGGCGCCGTTGTGTATCTGTGGTCTGTTGGTGAGCGGCTCAGGGGACTGATGAGCTGCAGAGGAAGGGAGCACGGGCGAGCTGTGGTGTGTTTTTACATGCACCTTTAAGTAGGATGCAGTAGAAAAACCTGAGACCATCGAAAGAACAAGCAGGAGAAACAAATCCAATTTTGATCACATGAGGTCTTTAACTTCATACAGTCAGTGTCAACAATGACATGAGTCATTAATTAGAGAGCCCCCTAACTCATACACATACCAATGCTAATTATGCATTATGTACAGTAGCGCATTCTGCTGTGTAAGTGGGACCTTTATATAATCACTTATTTATCAAATTGTTGAGCAGTACCTTTGTTGCATATTCCACAGTAGTTATGAGGTCCTTCACTGTGTTTTTTAAAGTGGTCAGTCATGTAAGCAGCCCGGAGAAATTTCCCACATACTTGACATGGTACCTTATCTTCATGACATGCCAGATGTGATCGAAGGCGATCTCGTGTTGCAAAAGATGCACTGCAAATCTGACAAATAGCAGGAAAATGATTTACTGTCACTTCATGACAGAACATTATGGGTGTTTGTTTAAAGGAATAGTAAAAGAAAATTCCTTAAATTATCATTGTTGTTATTCTTACTGTTATTAGTCCATACAATGAGTTCAAAGCGACCAGTGACCACATCTTCAAAAGCTCAAAAAATAACCTTAAAAGTAGTCAATAGGACTTGTGCTCTATAATCAAAGTCATCTATATCTAAAGTCATCCAGATTTTCAAATAACATGAGGGTAAATAGTGATAGACAGAAATTGTATTTTTGGTTAACTGTTTCATGAACATGTAAAAAAGGGAATAGTTTCCATATCAGTTCAATGATTCTCACCTGACACTTATGGGGTCTCTCTGTGGTATGCACCTGTTTGATATGTCCATTTAGATGATCTGGCCTACAAAAAAAGCAGAAAGCCATTAAAGACAAAACCAGACATAAACCAATGTTCCTATTCTGCCAATGCAGAAAAGCCCGGACTGTACTCGCCTAGAAAACCCTTTACCGCAGCTTTGACACACATACGGTTTCCCCACTGACCCGTCGTGAGAGCGCACATGGTAAGACATCCGATCCTTTCGTTTAAAACGCAGCCCACACACCGGACACGCGTAGGGTTTCTCGCCCGAATGTGACAGTTTGTGTCGGTTTAGGTGGTACACATCTCGGAAAACTTTTCCGCACAGATCGCAGGCTACATGTCGTCTTGTCCTCTCTCGCTTGCGGTTATCCGCCGGCAGTCCGTTTTCCTGAAACCTCGTCTGGGTGTGAGCGCTCATTGTCGGTCCACCCACAGCGATGAGATCCTCGCCAGTGCTGATCCCACCGGAAAACGTTCCGTGCTGCATTTCGTGGTTTCTCAGCTGGACGTCACCGGGGAAGATCTTTCCACAAACCCGACACGAGAAAACACCATCTTCATTTTGAGATTTGCTGTTGAAGGTGATCGGCATTGCCGTGGACTCTTTTTTGGGTCTTCCTCTGCCTCTTTTCAGTTCTGGAGACCCCTCGCAGTTTAGGTGGTTGCTGGGAAACTCCAACAGGGGACCCGCTAAACGATCAGCCGTCTGCACTCCAGGAAAAACCGTCTGCGAGCTGCTGTTATCGGGCTGAGTCGGATCGGCTCCTTCGTTGTTGTTGTTGGTAAACACCACGCCGTTGGACACGCTACCGTTTGACATATCCACAGGCAGGGGGTATGACAGCTGCTCCGCGTCGCCTCCGGCGCTTCTGAACAGGCAGTGCTCGGTTCCCCGAGAGGGAGGCATGAGGACCTGCACACTGGATTGCTTGATGACCTCCTGACAGATCTCAATAACAGATCGCATTAACAGAAACTTTGCCGCTGTCATCAGCTCGGGGAAACACTCCAGGCGCACCACGATCTTTGAAGTGTACGCAAAGTCCAGGATGTCTCGGAAAACTTTGGGGCTAATTGTGTGCATCTCTAGCTCCTTGCCTTCGCCGTCGTCCTGCGTCTGACAACTGAACACCGACTCGAAGTACTCGCTGCACGCCGCCAACACCGCTTTGTGCGCAGGGAAGCTCTCCTCTCCGACGCGTAAGATAACATCACAAAACCTGCCACCATCTTTTCTCTGAGTGTTGAGGTTGTGTAGCATCTCGGCGCTGTGTTTGCTCACCTGGTACGTGTAGGAAGAACTCCACGACTGTTCGGTCCTCTCCATGTCGTCTTCATTCATTAAGCCTAATTCCTTCGACGGAAGAGGGCGACGAGGGCAGACGGATCGCGAACACCAGCAATAGGGAGAACCAATAAAGAGATCAACTCAGCGAAGACCACCGCTCCTTTTAGCATCTAACATATTAGCAGAGAAAAATGGCAGCCCACCAGCTTCCTGTGAACTTTCACCTTTGGTTGAAGGGATTGGGTGTCGTCTGTATGTAATGGTTTTTTTCGAATCGGGTTGTTTATTTCGAATTCCAACTCAGATATTATTCACACTGAAATTTAAGTTTGGTTAGTAAACGGTGCTCGCATTCCTGGTTTTCGAGCCCCCCGATCGTTCGATTTTATATTCTTGTGTTCCAGTGAGCCCCACTCCCCCAAATGTACGACAGAGGCATCCTCAAGTCCTGGCTGAGTGACTGAACGAAGTAAAACGCACTTCTGTCTACAACATTTTAAATGGCAGTGCAAGATGACTGTTACCACTAGCAGTCAAAGAACTGGTGCAAATACTGTAACAGACCACATTTACTGTTAGCATGTGCTCTGAAACCCAACACTTCCCAAGCATCTGATCTAAGAATTAAAAATGAATACATCAGTTTATTTTGCGAGTGATGTTTATTGATTTTTCAATATTTAACTATTTGTGCTGATTAAATATAGCACGTACTTAATTTCCAACCCCTGCTACTTTAAAACAAGTGATTCAGAGCAATGCTTCTCAAGGTGATTTAAGTCTAACTAGAGGAGGGATAAGGTGAAGAGTTTAAAAAGGCACATCTAGCATTCGCTTTGTGGAGTGGAAGTGTCCTGTTCTGCCCTGTTCTTGCAGATCAACCTGGTTTCAATATCCCAGCAAAAGTTTTAGGGGTGCGTATGTCTGAAACAGTGATGTGTCGTATCACTACATATGCAAACATCTCCATTTCAATAAAACCAGGAATCAGCTGTGCTGCCCTTTCCCAACAAGATCAAACTCCGATGGGAACTGTAGAACATTGTGCATTTGACAAAGATAAAGCAACTTTTCATCGTTTCAGGTTAGACCATCCCCACATACAAAAAGAAAAAAAGAATATATACAATATGGAAACAATTTCCATAGTCTGTACAATTCAGGCCTATACATTATTTACCTTGTAATCTGCAAGAATCAAGGTCAAAACAAAGAGAAACTACATTACTTGACAAAAGCAGCAGAAAAAAAGGTCCAGAACACATTTTTCCTTCATCTTTTTGACCTTTTTAAACATCAGCTGCAGGACAGAGCCCAGAAAAACAGACAGGATCAGTCATCTTTACATAAATGATAGAAATCAAAGTTCACATCTCTTCTGCTAGAGGGGGCATGTCGACTCCCACTGCCTGGCTACAGGATGACATCACTGGTGGAACTCCAGCTTATCAACACCGATTACTTTACTTGAAGGCATGGCAGGGAGGGTCTGCTGCAGCATCTCAGAGCCAAACCACTTGGCCAGACCCAGAGAAGGGCTGCCCCCTCTTTGCTGGGAATGGTTCGTTTGATAGGGACCATGGCTCTGGGGGCTCCCTGATGAACCTACATGCAGATCTGTGGAGAAAATCAATGTGTTTAACAACAAAGACTGCTATAGCCTTGCATTTCTGAATCCACAACCTTTGTGCTGCTACAGGAAGTGCTGAGCTACAGGAAGTGTTGATAGCTTTCCCCTGTATTAGTTCCAAATATCAACCCCAGACACACAGTGTACATCTCATTTTTTTACTGTGTAGCATAATAGCCACTGGCCACACTTTTTCCTTAGAATCATAAAATCCATATTAGTTTTTGTGCCCAAAACACGGCCAAAGTAGGAAGAAGAGGGTCTTAAAAACAAACCCAGTTTGGAGAGACCTGCTAGTCTTTCAAGCTCTTCGTGAGGGGTGGAACGTAGACTGCTGGAGTGGCTGCCGGAAGCACTCAGATTACTGGAGAACCATCGGCTGAAGCAGCTGGCCGTGACTGGACCCTTGCCCAAAACATCCTCAATCATCTGCAGAGACCAAAAGCACTTATTTGACCATGTGTCAGCACAGAACATGAAACGGTTGAGCGGACAACACTTACATGAGGAGTGTCTACAGGCATCTTAGCGCAATTGGCTTTTTGCAGAATGTTTGAATTTGAAAACATGTCCACAGAATTCTAAAATCCTTATTCAGGACCAACCAAAACATGCAAAAATAGTATGCATGCATAAACAGTGCATGATAGCCCCCCCCTCCCCTTCATCTAAGCACTCAGACCTAACATAAGCGTTATAAATCAGGTGGGCAAACATTTTAATCAAATGGAGCTTTCTGAAAAAATCTTTAAACCCATTAACAGCTTGAAGACACATAACCAAACACAGCTATTATCCTAACAACACAACAAGCTTACTGAAACACCCTGCAAATCACCAACACCCAACTACTTACAATTCCATTATTTAACAGGTGCTTCAATCCAAAGCAACTGAACAGCTGAGGAATAAGGAATTTATCATATGGAGAAATAACAGACATGGGTTAGGGCTATAAAGTTGGCCAGCTAATTTCTAAGCTAGTAGAGAAAGTTAAATGGAACAAATGTTTAATAGAAACAAATACAGAAACTTAAGCTGGAAGCCCCTGTTTGCCTTAAGTGTCTTATAATAACTTCGGCTGCCAGACATTTTTTAAGAATCCAAAGAACCTTAGATGTACTTTGTTAATTCCTTCTCCCTTCAAAACAACAACAATTTTGCACCCTTACAGGCATGCAGTGCCCCCCATATCTTACCAAAGCCAAACCAGGCATGGTTTTTTTAAGACTGAAGAACTCATTGAAGTCAAAATCTGCAGGGGTCTGCTCAGAAAGAACCTCTGTATGTGGAACCTCTTGATCAGCTCCTGACTCTACAGCAGGGTCTTCTGACAGCCCACCAGTACACTCAACTGTGGGAGCAAGAATGATGAAGGTGAGCATGCTGTGAAGTTCATGCATTCATGTGAACTGAAATCATGTTTGTCACAGTAAAATTTAGTAAACCATGAGCCTGTCACACACCTTCTCTAACTGATTCTGTTTTTTTCCGGAAGCGTTTGGGTCTCCGTTTGACATCCTCCAAGATCTTGTCATCAAAGCCAATGAGCTCAATGGTTTCAGACTGACTAGTGGGCCCACCAGAAAACCACTCCGGTTCCTCTTCTGCATACAAGTCGTTTCTTCTTTCACTAAACACTCTTTTGTCTCCAAAGTCTCTCTGTAGCATGACAGACATCAATCACACAGAACTTAAAACAACATTTAAAAAACACATTTACTATCTCTGTGTCAATACCCTTGATCTCTTGACCTTAAAGTCACGCTCTCTGTCTCGCTCCCTCTCCTTTTCAACTCGTGTGTCCCTTTCAAATACTCGTGATGTTATAATACGACCACTGCCTATGCGACGTGCACCGCCCAGACGAAGTGATTCATTTTCAGAGGACTGATGGGACGCCGAGGGACAGCAGTGGGGGTCACTTGACAACCACCCCCAAAACTACGGCGCTGCGGACTAAGAACCACCTCCAGATCATCATCTTTTACATGCTCCCTAGGATCTGTGAAAGAAACATAAGCTTGGGGGGTAAGGGGACGCAAAAAATCTGTAAGCTGTAACAAGTTTGTATACAGTCAAATTACTTTTTTTTTACCACCAATTTTGTGTTTTAGCAGAACTTTTTCCTCCGTGAAGTCTTTCTTGTATCCATCGGTTGGATAGTTGTTTTCTGAAGAGGGATATAGTGAGGCATGCCATTTCAGGGTCCCAGACCCCATCACTGTCAGGAAGACACTAATATTAGCTTGTACAACACTTCACTGCATATCAGCATTATTTTAAAAAAAGTCAGTAATGTCACTCTAGAAACCAGGTGCACACTCTACAGTTCTGGCCACGATCTGGCCATCTGAGACAAGTTTAGGAACCCTAAAAGATTCTTGTGTTCCTTGGTCAAAATCTGTCTTTGGTCACAAGTTTGACATGTCTGCCAGCAACTGATTAATGACTATTGCAATATAAGTCTGCCCATGTCAATTAGAGACACAGTCCTGCAGTGTTGCTCAACAACAAAGTCATATAAAGCATCAATAGAGGCACAGATGAAAATTAATGGCAATACTAGACAGTAGTTGTTTATGCTACAGAACTACTGGGAAAAAATAATCACACCACTGACATGCTCTCATCTTCATGCAAGATAATAAAGTGCAACAGTGAGAATTACCCAAGTTCCACATCAATTCACCTGTCGTATTTGTCCGACAGACACTCAGGCCTCTCATTGGAAATTGGCAACTCTTTGATTTCCAAAAGCTCCTCCTGTAAAACAGACATTTGATTATCAGTAAGGAACAATCATTTATACTGTACATAAGCATCTTACAACTGAGGTCATTACTATTTTTGATTTACATTTTTCCACCAGTTTATGACCTCTTTCTGGCCAATGTTTTGTTGCTGTAATTTAAAACATCTTATGCTCTTTTGGCATATAAAAATATACTGTGCTGTAATGCACATTTTTGCAAACTGAGGGTTTGTTATCAGGTCATATTTTTTGTATTGCCGATCCAACAAAACCAGCCTCCAATGTCTGTATTTAACTGTGACAGTATCAACACAGACATGTTAATTGTAATTATCAAACTAATAGATTAAACTTGTTTGTTTGTAATGTTACGAAGTTTCAATGGTGAGGGGGTTTTAATTTACCATTTAACCTCAACCAAAAATGACTCATGCCTGTGTTACCTGTTTAAGCTCAATTCAACTCAATTCCATTTTATTTATAGAGTCGATGCTGCATTGTTTCACATACATTTTATTTTACGCTTTAAATATGAAAAACACAGAAAACAAAAAATATTAAACATGTACAACAGAATACATGCTATTAAACTAAACCCAGATAGGAATAATAGGTTTGTAGTTAGTTTATGAATAAAGACTTGACTGAACTGATGAAAACTACCACACTTTTGGACCATTTGAATGAATGGACATACATTAGAAATACCCATTTTTACGTGGGAAGGCTCATACCTCTCAGTGGTCTATAAGAGGGTAATGTATTCAGACTGCCTACTAAAACAGGGTATACTTCTAAGACTATGCAACATTTAGTCAATTAACATAAGACATGCATCATTTAAAGCGATATTCCGTTCCAGCTTACATGGAGATGGAGCACAAAAAGTAGGTAACATTTTATGGGACAGGGGTATATGGGATTTGCAATAATACCATAAAAATACCTAACCATTACACAATGAAAGAGAATGGGAGACAAAGGAATAGCGTAATAAGAGATTGTTGGTATATCTATTTGTCTCCACCCTGCTTTCACCATTTTCATTCTTCTTCATGATTGAATGGTGAATTTAAAATGAAGTTCCAATATCAGACACTGGGCATCTGTTGATAGGGTATCATGTTTTTAATTAAACTCGATACTTAGTAAGACTCTACTTCTGTAATAATCTTCTGAGATACGAGATAATACTTCTGTTCTTGTACTACAAAATAGTTAACTACTTATCCAGACCAAAATCTAAGCTACTGTGTGATTAATCACGTAAAGTTTTACAGACAGGCAACACGCCTCTTAACAAGCACTATATATATCACTTAAATCACTATGAGAAAGGTTTCAAGTTCATCTGTAGGATTGAAACGTATTGCCCCCGTGTAATATGAAATGTTTGTCTACTACCAAATGCCGAAGAGCCTTGTGCAGCAATATAAAGCTACAAAACAACACAGAAACCACACTTGCTTTGTAATCTTCAAAGAAACAAAGCACGTTTCTCAACATCCTAAACTCACCTGATATTTGAAACGATGTCACCGCACCTTTCCTTCCGGTCTGGATACCTTACCTAGCTGCTGGCTACCTGTCCAGCACCAAACTACAAGAGTTACTGCAGTCAGTCCAGATTCCAAGCGGATGAAGCTTCCTGTCTGTAAATTAAGTTTTTTTATGTCCACGGCTTATTTTCACCGCAACCAGGAGACTCGATAATCGCCGAACACTTCTGATTTGCAAGCTACCCAACTGACAACAGCAGTGTTTTATCACCCAACTGGCTAAACTCATCAAGCCTATGGCAAGGATTTACTTCATTTCTGGCGAACAGATGGCTCTACCTGCACCGTTTCCGCCATTTAACTTTTCCTCTGCATTCGTTCTCACAAGGAAACATGAAAAAGAAAGGAACTTCTGTTCACAAATAATTTCTGTGTTTATCTGCGTTTGTGCTAATGCGTCAGGTTAGCAGGCTAGGAAACATATCTGGGCTCATAAAGCTCCAGAATACACATAAAGCCCTGTTAAGTTAAAACCATGTCCAGCAGAAAAACAGGTTCTAACTCATATTTAAAGCTTGCAGTCCGGCCGCAACAGACAATGTACCTCGGGCTACTTTCTATCTCTTTCTATTGTCTCTGTTGAGTCGCGAAACTCTTCATATCTATCACTCGTTTTAGGATTATATAGTATCCGCTACCGCCTTTCTTAAAATGATATGAAATCAACGTTTCAATTTTTTTGTGTAATTTAAGTGTAATTAAATGAAACACTAGACTTAGTGTTTATAGTGATACATTTTGTATAATGGGATTGGCTATATTTGTTTACAGCAAAGGTTAGGGTTAGCAAAGGTTCATTTCAGGCAAACAATGTAGCCACCCATTGTAAATTGTAGTCACGTGACAGTAAAAAAAGCTAAGTTTCCGTCCTGGGCCATCACACTTGAAAATAAATAGTGTTGGTGGTTTACTTGTAAATTTTTGTATTTAAACATCTTAACTAATGTTGAAACTACAGTTATTTTTTAACATTACTATGGCTTCATAATAATTAAAAATATTTGACTATACAAATCTTTTACACTAAGAGTGATGTGCAATATGACAGGATGGTACTATGTATGGAGGGTAATGATGGTTGGCAGATGATATTTTTCATGACAGTTCAAGTTCATAGATGTCATGTATTCAGGTAGTGCTGAAAGAAAGGACTGCATGTGTTCATTTTCTGCTTGTTACATAAAGTTCACTAAGATGATGATTTAAAAAGTTTCCTAACTGTTTACCAACTTCAGTTTTGCAGCCCTCGCATATTGTAGCAGTACATCATTGTACATCATGCTTATACAAATATAATTATAACAATATTTTGAACATATATGTCACATGAGCATTGCCTAGGAATGTATAGGTTTAGAACCAAGGCAAAAGTTTCTGTAAATAGGGGAACATGTGTTAAACATGTGAAACAGCCTGGGAAACGTCTCTAGTATATTCGTACTATCGTTTTTACGATCTGCTTAGACTTACGCAGTCAAGGACAAGTAAATGAAAAAAGCCGCACAGCGTAAACCTTTAGTAAGTAGTGGTATGTTCGATGATTGGCGTTTACTCGCGGAAATCGCCCTGTGTGTAGCGCTTCCGTTTTCTGCTGCAGCGGGTGCCTAGAAATGGTAGGATTTTTTCTGAGCACTTTAAAAAATGATACAATAAAAGAATGGCTATTGTTTTGTTACGTGAATGAACATTATAGTAACGTAATTGTTTTATTGCTGGCTTTGTTTCCGCACTGACGTAAAGTTGGCATAGTGATAAATCACTAGCTAACACCCATATTTCCTTGTTGCTGACAGTGTGATAATAATATTATATTCTGTATTTGCTGTGTAGTTAACATTGCTAGCGTTTTACGTTGGTTTAGTAAGTCACTGTTTAAACTGACCTCCCGTCCTATGCGCTGATGGCAGCCTATGATTTGATTTGAGCAATAGTCAATTATATCATTGTCAATGATATCAATGAACTCTGGTCATAACTACATTCTACTCGTTAGTTATATGTCGGCGAGGCGTCCTGCTACCTCTTTATATCAGTATCATGTCGATCTGATTTGTACTCGTAACACATTTTTCAACAATGATAACGGGTGATTATCCCAGCTATACAGTATTGCAACATTTGCTGTGTAACATTACTTATTTTAGAAATATGTGTGCAGATTATATAGCTGTTTTGGTGTCTGTTCTAGCACTCAACAGTAGTGTAGTCAACATGCTTTTCTTTCTTAGAGGGCTGGGTCTGAAGAATTCCCCTGTAGTTTCAGATGTGTTATTATAGAATGGCGCATGTGTTGTTGCAGAATGCTAATTAGCTTGTGTATTTATTTTGGCAGACGGCAACTCTGCGGCCATACCTAAACGCAGTGCGTGCTACACTGCAGGCTGCCCTCTGTCTCGAAAATTTTTCCTCACAGGTGGTTGAACGACACAACAAACCTGAGGTTGAAGTTCGGTAAGTGTATGTGACTACTGATTGCATGTTTATTATTTTTTTAAATCTGTGTGTAAAAGGTGTTTGATTTATTTTGGTGTGGGTTAGGGTTCTGACTGGTGCGGAATTTAAATGGTTTAAAAAACCATTTTAAATGGCTTAAATGGTTTTCTACATTTGAGAGTAATTCAGTATGTGGAGCATACATGTGCTTTTAAAGAAACAGTGGACATATGGGGATGTATGAAAATGTTTTATTCATAAGTATCTTTGCAGTGTTTAGATTTAGATGTTTCAGCTGTTTTTAGGCACTATTCCTTTAAATCTTTGGAATTATATAGTCTTTTCTATTGTATATAAGACAATGTGGGAACATTGTTGCATAGTGTAAGATAGACTTAGTGTTAAATATAGCAAGCATCTGTATGCAGACTGTTTATGTGGCATATTATGTGGCATATAGTGTTTATGTGGCAGACTGTTTATGTGGCAGTATAGTTCTTTTGGTTCTTGTACTTGTGTGTGTGTCACCAGGAGCAGTAAGGAGCTGTTGCTTCAGCCTGTTGTGATCAGTAGAAATGAGAGAGAGAAAGTTCTAATAGAAGGATCCATCAACTCTGTACGAATCAGCATTGCTGTGAAACAGGTTAATGATTTCACTTTAATTTTATATATATTGATATATATATATAAATATGCAGTTCAGTGTCTGACTGATGTTTTAATCCAACAAATCTTAGAATGTGCTTTTTTTCTTTTAAATGGTCTCTTCAAGGCGGATGAGATTGAAAAGATTCTGAGTCACAAGTTCATGCACTTTATGATGATGAGAGCCGAGAACTTCTTTATTCTGCGGAGGAAAGCTGTGGAGGTGAGAGCGGAGTGTGATCACTTATCACGTTTGGTCTGTTCAAGTCAATTGTTTCTTTACTTTGATTCAATTTATTCAATTTGCTTACCACTCCAAAATGTTTCTGCATGAAGTTTTTAACATTAAAATATAGCCAGGTAAATATTGCTGTTTATGTATTGGTATTGGACAATATAAATCACAATGATTAAATATAATTCTTCATGTTCTAGTATAATTCTAGTGAAAATTAGTAATATATGCATTGACTAATACCAAAATATCAACTCAGCCACAGCAGGCTGCTGTGAAATGTAATATTTTATCTGCAAATAACCCTGTTTCCTCCTTTTTTTCTCAGGGATATGACATAAGTTTCCTTATTACTAACTTCCACACAGAACAGATGTACAAGCATAAGTTAGTGGACTTTGTCATTCATTTTATGGAGGAGATTGATAAAGAAATCAGCGAGATGAAGCTGTCAGTCAACGCCAGGGCTCGCATAGTTGCAGAGGAGTTCCTAAAAAATGTGAGTCTCTGTAATATGCCGGGAGGGTTAGGGTCGGGGTCATATAAATTGATTTTAAAGAAATTTTAAAGATTTTAATAGTGACAGCAGTGACAGCTCACACCAACTTCAACTTATGATTCTTCTTTTGCTGCTCAACAGTTTTAGTAAATTATCAGCACACTCTTTACTGGCTGCAATACCCGTCACCTTGGTCACCAGAAAAGTGGAGGAGAGTTTTGGAGCCAGTGTGGTAGAACTTAAAGTGTGATTGACAAGCTACCTGGAACTTCAATAAAGGGGGAGGAGTTGAGCGTGTGTCCTCTGTCAAAGGGCTGAATTCAGACCACTGCAGTATTAAAGAGCAGACTGGTTAATTTCAAAGAAAGACATGGTACACTTTTGCTTGTTTTTAAGTTTTATCTTTAATTTGTTGTCACTCATCTGCCTTTTTTTGCTAATGACTTTTTACTATTTCCCACTTGATGTCTTATCTTACACCCCTTCCTTAGTTAGTGGTAGGTGGTAAGTGCTCACAAAATATGTGCTCATGAAAACTGATAAGTATGTACATTATAAAAATGCATAGACTTATTTTACCTCTGTCTTTCTAACCAAACTTAAAATCAGGGCAGGTCTACGAATAAACCTGAATCGATGCACATCCGCGCACAAGGAAAATGGATAAAATAGCTCACAACTGTGTGTTTTGTCAGTGTTAATATGTCTACTGTGTTCAAATGACCATTTTCATGTTGTTTTGATATAAATAAACCCCCACACTGGTGCACATGGATCTTACAAATGATATCAAATGATACTCTTGGCTGCTTTATTAAGAGTTTAAATCACAATAGTATTGTTTTATCTCCTTTTGTCATCCGAATACGAAAAAATCATATTCAAATATTATCACCAATTGGATTTGAGGGTAAATAAGTGATTCCAGAACTTTTATTTTTTGGGTGTACTGAGAAATAAGTTTTTCCATCATTGATTTGGAAAGAGAACATGCCTAAATTAGGTGCTGACTTACCTACAACCGAGATATCTTTTTGTCACATGTAGACATAAGGACAGTAGAAAAATGGTGTATATTTTTAATACACGTATTACAAATTTTGGTGGCTGTTCGAACATGCATTGCACATTATCCAGAATGTTCCTTATGTATTTATGTTTCTCTTCAGTTTCAATGCAATGAATCTCATCTTTTAACTTTTTTAAACTTATCATCATTCAGTGTGTGACACTGAATGTTACTGAATAAAAAAATCACAAGCCAATAAAATAACCACGTTTATTGAAAGTAACAATAGAATTGGACAGAAAATGTATGAGTATTAAATCTCAATATATAATATTTATTTAGTTCTATGAAACAGAATCAGATATACTTTTTTTGTCTAAGTATCAAAATAATGTATAGTCCTACAAAGCTATTATTATCAGAGCATGTGAGCAGAGCTTACCGTCAGGAGAGGGTAACGTCATTTTATCAGCGTTGTCCAGTACAGCAGTACTACAGCATGTTACAGCACAGTATACGACGCTGTTGCAAACAGGAACAAGTATGCATAAACATTTTCTTATTTGGGCGGACTTTTCCGTTGAGCATAAGCTGTACACGAGCGAAGCATTCATATGAGATAAATGAATTTATATCGATTTTTTAGGAATCAGTCATATGGGCCGTGAGCAAGTCAACGGAGCGCACAGTCGTAGAGCGGAATATTAAGCGGAGCGTCACACATTGAGGGGTGCGCGCTGAGACCGCCAGGCGGCGCGGCAGATCCTTTCGGCCGTTTATCTGTTTCGAAACTACAAATCGACTGACTGAACCCACACTTGCCTTGCCGCGCCCCCTTATCATAACTCCGCCCCCCAGTTTGGGAACCACTGCCTTAATTATTGCTCTAAATGCAACACTAGGCAGACAGCAGAATTTAATACTGCATTTATGGAAATACAGGGAGTAGATATATATCTATTTACAAAAATCTCTCTTAACTGATGGAAATTATAAACAATTATAAATATGTGAAATAAAGATCATACTGTTTTACTCAAAGCTCCAATCTGTAATTTTTTTGTTAACTTTTTCAAATACTTTATCAAAACGTTTGCTATAGAGGCAAAAGTTTAGATTGCGACTTTAAATGATTTTTTACTTTTTAAACTTAGATTTGCTGATTACATTGTTAAAAATGTAAATAAACATAAAAACCATGAAGTGAATAATGTGTCACGTGATCCTTTGGTTTTATTTCTGTTGCTATACCTATTTTTCTCAAAGGAGTCTGTCATCAGTGTACACACTGCATATAATTATTGTAGTATAATAGTGGACACATTTTTTGTATGTTTGTCAAATTACTGATTCACAATAATCTATAAAAGTATTTTATAATGAACATCGGTGAAAAAGTAAACATGAAATAAAGTGGAAAATAGGCTAATTTTAAGAGGTCTAAAGCCTGATCCAGAACAAAAGAAACAGAGTTTTGGGCGTGATCTTTTTGAAGGTTAAAAGCTTGCATCATGTGTACTTAGAAACCCAGAGATCTGCCACACTGAAGTAACCAATCACAGGGCAGAAGACACACCTGCTCATAGAAGAAAGGCAAGGATTGGCCACAGAATAAAAATGACATCTGGGCGGGGCTCCAATGTGTACCTGAAAACCTAGATGTTTTGTATGAACAGTTTCTTCGCTTCAGGAGCTTTAGGAAATTGTGTTTCTTGTCGTGTTTGAGACTTCATTCCTATTGTCCTTATACTTTACCTGCATCTTTATCAACTTCCTTTAAGAGGTTCTGTCAAACATTGAAGAAACAATCATACCTACAACAGCTGGAAAGAGCAGGAAGTGATCTTCAACTAAAACAATGCTGAAATACAAAGGCTTCTCTTGTCCATGACTATACAGAATGACCACAACTGGAATTTATAGGGTAACTAGTTATTTTTTGTTTTAATAAAGTCATACATTTAAAATGAAACTGCAAATTAAATTTGTATCCTGTCAGGTAAAGATATAAATTAACTGTAATTTAATTTATAACTGGAATTAAATTTAGTTTAAGCAGTAAACTAGTTGAAACAGATAAATCATTACTGACTGAATGAGGCAATAAAAATGATGTCTTGTGAATGAAGTGTGACACTTGTTATTTGAAAACACTTGTATGATTTACATACAACTGAGTTTTGTGACACATAAATGATGAGTGCTCAGCATGTTACTTTAACTTCCGTAATATGTCACACCTGTTTGATCAGGTCGAGACAAAGAGCATAAAACAGAATGTATTTTATATGCAAAGCATTTAAGGAAATTAAATAATGCTTTATTTAACATTAATTTTTAATGTTACATAAATGTTTATATAAATATGCATTGTACAGTTTGACATGAAAATAAATGTCTTTATCTGAGAGGGACTATATAATGATTTAAAGTGATAGACACATGTACAGCATCCCAGACACAATAATTGTGCTTATATGAGCAAAACATAAAAACTCTGTTGGCTTGGTTTCAGTTGTAAGGGTAGGTACACACACAAACGTAAGTGACAAAAGATCAGCCATTTTGGTTAGCATGACTAAGCCCTTTCCTTGACACATATATTGTGTGGCTGAAATGGGGTTTAGAGACTGAATTTGTTTTGATGAAGAAGCAACCAATTAGATTAACTCTCTTAGGTCAGTTCTCTTTAGTGATGTCTTGGAGGTTATAGTTGCCAGGGAGGCAGGCCTGCCTGCTTGCCTTTAAATTTTATTCACATACTATAAAAAGTAATAAATAAAAAGTTTAGTAGAAAGTAGAGACTTATTTAAATTGAATATTTGGGTGTCCATTTTCATCTTACAAGGTAGTTTTGGATGTTTTATATTTCTCTAATACTGCCTGGTAATGATGCAGATGGTTATCTCCAGGCATCAGTAAAATCACTTTGCCTCTTGGTGTGGATGAGCAGACTATGCAAATACACACTGATACACAAAAGAAAGTGTCATACTCAAAGCATCTGTTTTCAGGTTGATCCTTATACTGTGTAATAATATAGATATTATGATTTCAAAGAGGTTTACTAGAAGTTTATTCATTGTCTTTAGGGTACATCTTACCTGACAGTGTTTGGCTGTTTACTGATCTTCTAACACTGTCTGGTAATGATGCACTCTGGGGGCTTTAATACTAAGAGGCTTCAAACTCTTTTAGTAGAATATGAACATTACAGTTACATATGGAATGTAGCATGTAGCCTCCATTTAGCTACAGCTTACTTGTGACTTTAGAATGCGTGCTTACCAGCTAGGTACCTAAGCATTACCAAGACAATATCTAACAAGACCATTGACAATACCTATAGACAACAGTAGTACCTTTCCAGTTTGCTTATTTAATAGAATGAGCAAATGGAGAGTGATTAGAGAAAGAGGTATAGATAGGGTGACCATATTCTGAGAATCCAAAAAGAGGACACCGCCACGCCCCCTCCCCCCGCTCGCTCTAACTCCCTCCCGGCGCCTACCGACCACTGCGCGCCACGCCCCCTTACCCCGCTCGCTCAGGTTTTTTGCGGCTCCTTCCGCGCAGGTATCATAGATAATAGGTATCATAGATAAAATATTGCATTTAATGGCTGCATTTAAAGTGTTGAATTAATGACAGTCAGTGAAATGAGGTAAAAAAACGGACATTTTATGATATTTTACAAAATCCCCCCGGACATAATTTTATAGCCAAAAAGGAGGACATGTCCGGGTAAAAGAGGACGTATGGTCACCCTAGGTATAGAGAGAAAGAGGTATAAATTGACTGTATGAGGATACTTCAATTCATTTAACCTTGTTTATGTTATTGTTGTCACAGGATTCCCAGTCAATCTGAATATAGAAATGCCTACATGAATGTACACACTCATCCTGTCTTTCTTGTGACTTATTGTGTGCATGACAGCCGAGATGTGTGTGAGAAAACAGTATCAGAGATCTTCATTCTAATACTTCATTCTAAGACCTTTTTAAAGACCTAATAAAGACCTTTTTTCACTGTGCAAAAGAGGAAGTAAAATATTAAGGATGATTAAGTTTGGTAGAATTACTTGTATTTTATTTTAAAATCCATTTTAAAGTTTTCTTGTTAATTATGTATGTGAATGTACAGAAGACTGTAGAACACATTTGTGAATTAAACAATGTCAGTAATAAAGGTAAGTAGTAAATTGCTCAATGATTCTGTATGCAAATAATCAAAGGTCAAGGGGTCAGTATTAGGGTTTCATCTAACCAAGCTGTCTTATTACATCTGTGGCTGACACTTGATGCTAAGCCTTCGGGTTGACTGTGAACTGTTTGTAAGCACTTCCCTAATATCAAGATCTTTCTCCTGAAGTAGAAACACTCTAATTCTGTCGTTCTCTGTATGTCTGTTTTTATCTCTCACAGTCACATGACTTCAGAACCTATCTTTCTCTCCACTGCAATAAAATCCTTTGATTTTTGTCTTACCAGGCAAGTTTAGATGTTAATACTCTGACTAATACAGCCTGGTAATGTTAATACTCTGTCTAATAATTTGTTTCGCAGGTGCTGGAATTCTTGCAATGGCCAACGCAGGGCCAGACACAAGCGCAAGCCAATTCTTCCTCACATTAGCTCCAACACAGTGGCTGGATGGCAAACACAGTATATTTGGTCGGGTCTGCCAGGGCATTGGAGTTCTTAATCGCATCGGCATGGTTGAAACCAATAGCCAGGACGGTCCCATGGATGACATTAAAATTCTCAGAGTGACCCTACCTAGCTAAGACATTTTCAGGTTTATCTTTGTAAAACCCTTTTATTGCATTAAACTGTCAGTGTTTTTAAAAATGTCCTCTGGATTTTTGAATTTGTGTCATTAGATGCAAGTTTTCTGGTTTTCAAAAGGCAGCACCACACTTTTCAACTCTTTTCAACACTTTTACGGTTTAAAGATTTTGTACAGGTAAAGGGTTTGTACATGCAGTTCTACAGAGAATCATTCTGCTTGTTCTTTGTATAGAAATTAAAATGCCTTTTTTGCAGTACAACTCAATGGCCACATGGTGGTGTGATAGCTTTATTGTAGAGAAACTGAATACATTTTGCTGTAATTCCATACATAGAAATGATTCATTATTTAACAAATTATTTAACAGGTACGAACAAGGAAATGTAATTAGAGGTGATAGTAATTATTTCACCACATGCTGCATTAGTTCAATTGTATATTTGTATATAATTGTTTTTATTACCTGTGTCTTGTCTCGTCACTGTCATTCTGGTGCACTGTAGAGCTTCTGCCACTACAACAAAAAAATTCTACATTTCATAAAGCTGTCACAGCATATGAACTACTTTCTTTGAATCAGATTAAGAAAACTTCCTTTATCAGCTTCTGCTCTGCAAAATCTGCAGTACATGGTAACTTGGCCTAGCAAGTCTAAAACAAGCTCTAAAGACATTACATACTTGGGGCTGATTTTAGCCAGTATGACTTTTTTTGTGATTTTTTTTTAATTAAAAGATGAATATGATAAATAATGTAGATATATATTAACAGATATATATTAACCTTCTTTGCTCATATTAGTAAAAGGGCCAATAATTTTGACCGTGACTATTAAACATTGTAATTTGTGTAACTAAACATCAAACACTTCTGTTTTAATAGATGCATAATTTTGTTGCGTACACTGGCCTCACAAATACACAGTTATTTGTTTATTTCTGGTATATGTATGCTACACCGACACACGCACACAAACTTACTGCCGCAGCTTTCCGAAAAAATGCTATAAATACACATCTGTACTGTGTTTCCAGCGTCAACGATCTCTACTAAGTACTTGAGCTTACGTGAGAAACGCAGCCCTGGACGGACGTGACCGCGCACGCCACCGCCATCTAAAGTCACAAACAGGAACACCCGACAGCGTGGAACAGGAAGTCTCGCCTTTAATAGATTTCCGTCGAAGGACAGAGCTGATTGGTTGACGTGCTTGTGCGTCATACGTCACCAAGAGCTCTTTGGAGGAACACGTGGGAAACAAGCATGTTGAAATTCACAACAGCACATTTACTCTTTTATTTACAAGGAATTTGATGAAGCTTCATTACAGATCTTTGACCTGAGTTTAAGGGAACATTGTGGAGCAGGGTTGTGTAAAGACGTGGTTCAGGGGAAACAGCTCGTGCTGAAAGTTGAAGACATCGTGAACTGTCTGTTCATAAAGGCAAATAAAAATAAAGCGATGGAGAATTGTGCTGAAGACTCGGTGCAGCTGTACGGGGACGAAGAAATCGTCGAGGTTATTGATCTAAATGACGCAGAACAGAGCGCAGGTGTGTACACTTGTACAGTTAGCTGAAATGGTTAGGGGCATGAGATTTTATTGTGCCTATGAATGTCCTCGCAAAAAGAGCTGCACAAACGTGTGTGCGTGTTTATTTTCATGTTAATGCAGACGGTTGTTGTATTTTCTAAACTGTTGAAAGAGTCTGTATGTGTTTATGTTAATGCAGCCAGATGTAGTACGTTAAACGCTGTTGTGTGTGTTTGTTTAGATGATCTGGCAGATGAGTTGGAGGATGTAGATGTTGCTGACGCTGGAAACATGGAAGACAAGGATGATGGATGGGAGACAGAAGATGAGATGCAGTCTGAACAGGATGACAGTGAACTTAGTTTTTCCAAACACACTGGTAATGTCTTTAGAGTTATACAGACTCAGGCATCTGTGTGTCAAGTTTATTATTCACTGATGCTTATTGATGGTCCTGCAGGTTCAGTCTTCTGTGTTAGCTTAGACCCAGTGAGTAATAGTCTTGCGGTCACTGGTGGAGAGGATGACCGGGCATACGTGTGGACTGTGTGCAGTGGAGACTTGCTGTTTGAATGCACCGGTTTGTATCAGACTCTTTCTTCCAGCATGTGCAGATGGTTCCTTATACAAACACAGCGTTTATCAAACAACACAAATCTGATTGCTTCCTTGTCAGGTCATAAAGATTCAGTCACCTGTGCTATGTTCTGCTGTGACTCAACGCTGGTGGCGACTGGTGACATGAGTGGCCTTATCAAAGTCTGGAGTGTGGAGAGAAAGGAAGAAATCTGGTCTTTTGAAGTTGGAGACCTTGAAGTAAGTTTGTAGCTTGTGATCAACTTGCATTGTTCTTATTTTTGGGAGAGAGTGTAAGACGTTCATCTTTTTCAAAGTGGTTGGAGTGGCACCCGTGTGCCCCGGTTTTGCTGGCTGGCACAGCTGATGGAAATGTTTGGATGTGGAAGGTACCGAGTGGAGAGTGCAAGACATTTCAAGGACCGAACTGCCAGGCCACCTGTGGAAAGATTCTTCCTGACGGTGAGACTTTCAGAATTCCTTCTCTGTTGCTCTCATCTCATGTACTGTGTTATAAGTGTTTGTCTTTCATACAGGAAAGAGAGCAGTTGTGGGATATGAGGATGGAAGTTTACGTCTATGGGACCTAAAACAAGGCGCTGCTATTTATGTTATTAAAGGTAATTTATGCTGCTGTATCTCCGTGTGATCTTCTGAGTCTGCGTAAACCTTGGGTAACATTTCAGTGTTTTTGATAGGTCAGAAATTCTCTTCAGCATAGCTAGACACATACTCGATGACTTTAGGTGCCAAAAGTGCATATGACCACATCGTCACACGTTGCTTTACAAAGTGGCAACTTTCAAGGATTTTTTTTCGGAAGAAGTTTATAACAACTATTACATGTATACTGTTTATAATCTATAATCTAACCCTAATCTATCAAGTCATGTGTTTATAGTCGGGGTTCCCTTTAAAACAGGTCTACTAGGTGTGTGGCATGCAGATTGCTGGTCTGTGCTGTTCAGTTCAGGTGCTGCAGTTTTGACACTTTGACTTTTAATCAAAGAAGAGATGATGACACAATTACTATAGGGATTGTAAATAATGACGTTTTGGTTTATTGTATAGTTACATAGCTGCCAACGCCATCTGTTTGTTGCAATGTGTGAAACTAGGAGAAAACATAGAAAACAAGTGAATACACATCCAACCTTGAATGTTGAGTTGGGCATTCCAGACACAGTATTTCTTCATATTGTCCTTTTTGCTCCAAATGCCTTGCTGTCTCATCTTCATCAGGTCAAAAGAAGTCTGTGTTAGATTTAAAATGTGAACGTGTATCATTTGCTCAGGTCATGAGGGTCACCAGGGGGCTGTGACATCCATGGCGTGCAATAAAGACGGAACTCTCATTCTGACAGGGTCAGTGGATGGCCAGGCCAAACTCATCAGCACATCTACAGGAAAAGTGAGCAGACCTGATAGTTTGTGGTCTTGTGTATCTGGTTCTAGGTTTTTAAAGGATTGTAGGATATCTATACCTGTAGTATGAGTTCCAAGTTTAAGAGATTACTATACCCTGAGATGGATTGTCCCTTAAAAATATTTAAGAGAACGCATTCAGCTTAAGAGAGTTTCAGATGTAATGCTTGTAGTCTTATTTATATTTATTTATATTTATGCATTTGGCAGACGCTTTTATCCAAAGCGACTTACATTGCATTACACATTGCTACACATCGTTTCTGAGTACGTGCAATCCCTGGGATCGAACCCATGACCTTGGCGTTGTTAACACCATGCTCTAACCACTGAGCTACAGGAAAGCTGTATGTCTGTGTGTGTGTGTGTGTGTGTGTGTTACAGGTTGTATTCTCGTTTAGCAGTGGAAACGGTGAAGCAAAAGATCCTGTTGAGGAGCAGGGGTGTAACTCTGTGGAATCTGTGGGTTTCTGTAATGTGTAAGTAAAATAAAGTGGAGCGTTTACATACTGATAATCTCGCGAGTTTGAGCTATAATCAGATTTTTATATTAGATTGCCTCTAATCGCTGTTGGATATCTGGATGGAACTTTGGCCATTTATGATTTGAACACACAGAGTCTCAGACATCGGTGTAAACATGAGGTAAAAACCGTAAACCATAAAAACATTCATTCATTTATTTAGATATGGCCAGATTTAATGGCTGCATCATTGTAGTCTTTAATAAACCTGCATGTTTGTTTTTGTGTCAGGTTGGGATAGTTCACCTGCAGTGGGTGGAGGCGTCTGCTGTGGTTTCCACAGGTAACCTGGCTGGTGTGGTGACACTCTGGGATGCTCGATCAGGGTCCATGATGTCTGAATATCACGGCCACTCTGCTGAGATCCTGGACTTTGTGCTCAACCGGTTGGTCTATTAAAGTGAAAGATCATTAAAGCATTATCATTTTTTGTATGTCTTGTAGAGTCACTTACCATTATCTGTGCAAGTAATTATTGTGCTGTTCTGTCTGTTTCTTTCTATTCCTGACTGTCCCGTAAACCAGGGCTGTCAAATATAATGTGCAATTAATTTTTTTTCATTGCAGGCTATAAAAAAGCACAAATCTAATGCTCCAGGCAAATGCGCAAATTGAAGGTTTTTAAAAAGAAAATTACAGATGTATGATAATTGCTATCCCTAACAAAATTAGAACTGACCCTGAAATTATGCATTTTTATTACTTAGTAAAATCAGTGTCATTGAAATGTTGTCATGCGTCTGTATTGTCCACAGAGAGGCGTCGGTGGTCGTGACTGCAGGTGGTGATCACAAAGCCAAAGTGTTCTGTCTGCAGAGGCCAGACCGGTAGAACTAAACAGACACATGGAACCTGTTAGACTGCAAGAGCTGTGAAAATCCTTGCAAACTCGCATTCAGACTCCAGCTGTTGCTGTATTTGACACTCTTTAACTGGCAGTAGGGCTGTTTGTGCTCTCGTTTGATTGGCACCCTCACACACACACAAAGTTGCATGGGGACAGAATTGCATAATTGCTTGTTTACATAGAATTTTCAGTTAAAAGTTTTTGTGGCCATTTGTGTGAAAATGAATAAACCAGCTTCAGTTACTCAAGTTAGGATAGTGCATTATATTATCATTATTATATAGTTATCACACAAATATTTTAAATATATATTCATTCATTTCATATTATAAATATTATTAAATGAAAATATTTTTGTGTAACTGCCAGTAATTTAACGACATGTGATCTACAAAAGACAGAATTCTCTGTTGTCTACTGCAATAATAATAAAGTCATGATCTTAATCAGTATCTATAAAATCTAAATGCTATGGGTTTATATTTTCCCAGCCAGGTTCATTTCAAGTTTCTGGATCATACACATAAGGTTGTGAAGAATGTAGTTGTGGTCAGTTTCAGGGTTGCAGCCACAGGGAGAAGAGTGGGTTAGGGTTAGTGAACATATGCTTCATAAATGTGAAAACTTCTGTCTAGGCAAATTCTGTATACATACTAAGATCAAATTTAAGCAAAGTTTTAAACAAAAAAATTAGAATGATTTAATAACGTTATGAGAATTTGAATCTCTTTTAGTGTTCTTTAAGAAAAAAGTAATACATCCATCACAGGAATGTATTGCTGTACATAATATTTTCTAATTTCTTATGATATTTCTTGTTTAAATGCTTCAGCTTGCTTATAGCAAGTGAGTCAAGAGATCCTCTTGTGTCTATTCTGTCTTTATCTGTGTCAAGCATAAACACGTTCCAGTGGTTTGGTCCGAACTGATGTCATTGTAGGTTTGTGAGGCTGCTGTACAGTCTTTCTTTGCTTGACACACAACCAGCGCTCTCTTCAGCAGTGCATGGTCTCAGAATTCTGTGCTGTGATAACAACAAGTATGTGTGGGAGAAACTGATGAGCTCCTTCCCTTGTTTCCATGGTGATAAAAACCTGAGAAGTTTTATATTCGTTACAAAGCTTTGTGAATAAAAGGTAAGTTGTTGATCTCATTTTTCATTTATTCTGTGAATAACTTTCCAAGAATTGTCTGGCATGAGTGTTATGTAAAGTAAAAAGTTGTTTAAAATCTCACATTTGTATTATATTGGTGGTGGCATTCAAATGTTTTAATAGATATTTTAAAGGTGTTCAGAGATTGTGTGTTCAAAATAATGAAGTGTGGTAGCTGGGGCAAAAACATTGTTTTAAATGCTAATTGTAGTGGAATTTCAGCCGAATCAATTTGGAATTAAGGGTTTTGCTAAAAGAAAAAATAACAGCAGCATTGCATAGTGGCTTTTGCACACAACTTCTGTCACACACTCTTGTTAGACTGAACATGGAATTTTTGTATTAGATGATCTTTGAAAACTGAGGGGCACAAATGTCTGTGATGAATGACAACACATTGCCACAGAGGATGTAAACAAACTTGTTTTAGACCTGGAACTTTCCTTGCCTTTAGCCTGTCCATTAAGGTGAAGCCACTGTTATTTGTGTAGCAGTTTTTATAATGCACACCATTTGTAAAGCAGCATATAACTCCATTGTCTATGGCTTAACCCTAACCTTTGCCTAGATGCAGTTCTTTGGTAATTCCTGGTAATTACACATATTCAGAGCACTGGTGATGAGTGACCGTACACCTCGGCTTGTATTTACACAGTGAATTTTTTCAAAGCTGTGTGTGTCAGTAACAACAGCCATCAAAAATTTCAAACAGCCCAGTAAGTTTTCAGAAGAGAAAAAATGTTTACATTGTTTTGAACCTAATGGATTTTAGATTCTGTAGACAAAAACAGAACTGGTAATATAGAGTTTTTTTCATTGCTCAACATGTATTGTAAAGTCAAAGATGCTCTTTCTCTTTTCCTTCACACAGGTTAAACTCATTAAACAATGTATGTTTGATGATGATGGCCATGGTGATGCGAAATGACTCTGGCAGTGATGTCGAAGCCCAGTTAATCTATTGTGTCACACTCCCGTTCTCCTGTGCCATAATCTTCATCAATATGCTTATAATCCTGGGCATTACCTGCAGCTGCCGGCTTCACAACGCACAACATTATTTTTTCCTAAGCCTGCTGGTCGCTGATCTTTGCACAGGTGTGGCACTTCCCTTCATTCCCTGGATGGGCCTCAATCGCCCTCTCAGTTTCTCATCCTGCCTGCTGATGCATATCTTTCCCAACTTCCTCTTTTTGGCCTTCCTCTTTAACTTGGTATTGGTGCACTATGAACGATATCTGAGTATCATTAGTCCGTTGCGATGTAAGCAGCTCTGGCTGCATCGCAGGTTTGTGCTGGTTCTGCTGGCCGTGTGGGTGCTACCATTATTGTTTGCCCTGTTGCCAGCTTTTGGCTGGAACAACAGGGCCATGCATTCCTGCTGTCCAATGCCAAATAGCACAAATTATTTAAACTGTGTTGCGTTGTCTGAAGATCGCTGTTGTACGTACCGCAGCATTTTTCCAGACGCCTTCATTGTTTTGGAGGTTTATGGTCTCCTTGCACCTGCCATCCTGGCCATTGCAGTCATGACATGTCGGGTGCTGTGGATTACTCGAGAGCAACTGAGGGGCATTCAGCGTCTGCAGCATGCTGTAGCAAATAAACAATGCAGAAGAAAATTGGACATGCGTTATGCTTGCTGTGTGACAGCTGTTTCTTTTGCCTTTTTCGTCTGCTGGGTCCCTTATATTGTTTATATCCATATGGGCATTACATTTTTGCTTAGCCAGGGGGAAAGGACCAGTCGCACCAGCCACATTGTGCTCTCCTGTGCTGGGATTGGGGGCATGGCCGTGGTTCCCCTTCTTTTGGGACTTGCCAACAGGGAGTACACAGATCCAGTTAGAAAGCTGTTTTGTAAAACGCGGTATCACTACAGAAATACAAGTGTGCAAATGGACACAACCCTTAAAGTTTGTCACAGTTAATGTTACTGAATTCAGTTTATTTATTACTTGTGTTTTTGTTATCTGTTCTGTGTTTCTGTTATCTGTTCTTTGCACTGCTAATGCAATGCTCTACCAATTAAGCTACAGGAACAATTAGGAGTTTGTTTCAAACTGTGGTTTGGACAATGTTCATGCATACTTAAGATGGATTAAACCAAGAGCCATGTAGTACTTAGTGAAGTTAGGGTTAGATAATAAAATTTGTTTATTTAAAGAATTGGTAATTAGAAATTTACATGTATTCATTTAGCAGATGCTTTTATCCCAATAGAGGATTTAACATTTTGTCTTAAGAAAGCTAAATGGGGTAAATGGGAAAACTTTGTACTTTTAGCCATGAACACAATTCTGCCTTTAGTAACTGTCTTCAGTAAAAAAGACAGCCATACAAACCTAGACATTTTCAGAGAAATGTTTTATGTCATCAGCCATCAACATGTTTGTTGCCAGATTTGTACATCCCATGTGATTTCTTTGCCTGTTTTACATCATAAGCCATTTCATCTTACTCGGCAATGTTCTGCAGCTCACTCTTGTACATGTGGACAGAAGGAGAATAACAAATGTATTGTTGAAGAGAAACAGACCAGGCCAATGTGCACAGGTCTAGATGGATACGTAGAGGATATATATTGCCTAGTTGTGTAGTTCTGCATAGAGAGAGGGAGAGAAGTGCTATGCTTTGTATTTCTGTTATTGTGAAATGAATGTTTCTGTTGCTATAGCACACTGAAAAGGTTTATTTAGGTCTTACTAAGAGAACATGATTTTTACTGCGAAAATACATTTTAACAATGGAAATACACTGTTTTATTACAAAACCCAATAATTAACATGGATTAATATTTATTAATATATTAATATAATATGAAGTAATATATATTAATATTCTCTTTTTTTCTTAACCATCCTCTTGTTTATAGGGTGTCACCCAAAAGGAAAATTTTGTTATCTTTTACTCACCCTCATGTTGAGCTAAACCTGTATAAATGTATTCATTCTGTAGAACACAAGTTAGACTTTTTGAAATCTATTGCAATAATTATTCAGATAATAACAATACTACATTTATGATGTCTTGAATGTAAATGTTTATGTACATACAAAAAGGTTACTGGATACAGCAATTGTAAATGGTAGTACAAACACAACAGATTTTAGTTTCAAATAATATAACATTTTGGACTTTATATAACTTCTATTGGCAGGTAAGTCCAGAAAAAGCAGGAAATGATTATCAAAAATATAAAAAATAACATGAACAAGAATCTATAACCTGTTAGATTACACCACAATAACATTAGTATTGTTATAAGATTAATAGAATCCTCACAAGAAACAAAGTTTGTAATTTGTTGTAATTTAGTCTTAAATGACTAAGACACAGAACTGTGTGAAAGACATTAATAATTTACAATTAAAATGCTATGTATTATCCCTTAGTTAGAATAGCACTATTAGGGTTAGGGTTACGGTTTAATTACGATTACAAAAATGAAAGCAACTTTCAGGGTATCTAAGCTGCCTGAATTTCAATGACAGTCAAAACTACTGTGAGGTTCACACACACATTTTATAAATGAGAATTTATTACAGGAGTTTGTTAGGGAAGGTTAGGTGAACGTCTCCCCTCATACAAACTCACCAGCTTAAATGGTTTCGGTTGGTTTAGGGAGAAAAAGGAAGTGCACGCGCCCACGCCTGTTATTGGGGAACATCAATATGCTTATGACGTTGGGTACGTAGTTTTCTTTTATTATATATTAATAAGGTTTTTATTCATTGTTATCTTATATTTAAGTACCAATTTTTGTTTGTTCAAGGCTCTTTTGTTGTTATTTTCTTAGGTTGTATTTCTTGTGCTCTAGGATTAGGGTTAGGTTTATAAATCCCGATCCCAGCCCCCTAAAGTAGCCATGCCCGGTTGTGCACGGGCCTTCCCACCACTGGCCGCTTCGCTCCCAGACGAAGCCTGGACACAAAACCCCAGGGGGCTTCCCAGTCACCCCATCCCAATCAACCAGAGCATTCCTGTTAAGGTCAGTTGTGTTTATGATATGGTTATCTGGGTTGGGGTGGTCAGGGTTTTTTAATTTTTTTAAGGTTTGGGGTTAGTTGTGGTTGTCCCAGTTTAATTTATTAGGGTTTGGTCCGTGAGGTCTGGGGGTGGTTGTGGTTGGGTTGTTTAAATTTAATTAGTGTTTTAGTCTATAGGGTTAGGTGGGTTAGGGGTTAGGGTTAGGGTTATAGGGATAAATGCGAAGGGTTAGGGTTAGGGTTAGGGGTTAGGGGTTAGGGTTAGGGTTAGGGTTAGGGTTAGGTTAGGGTTAGGGTTAGGGTTAGGGTTAGGGTTAGGGTTAGGGTTAGGAGTTAGGGGACTGAGAGCCTAAAAAGGCTGGCTCGGGCACAGGCATACTTAAAACGTATTTCTCTACATTTAAAAAATTATTAAAATAATGTGTAAAAAAAAGAATTAGATGTGATAAAACAAGATAAATAAGCTTAGAGAAATAAAAGTCCTCTTGGGGTTAAACAGAGGGTGGGTAGGGAACTTTAGG
>JAZGTJ010001306.1:0-59827 GCA_036877575.1 Botia almorhae | reverse complement strand
GCAGAGCCTGATGCATCCAGGTGACGCGGCGGTACAGGTTAAGAATCAGACACATGGCCGTGTCGGCTGTTTCCTCCACTGATGCGGCCGGCACGTTACACACTGCGATACCTGTTTATGATGAAGACAGAGGAGATAAACAGCCAATCAAAAACACTCGTGTCATGATACAGCACCAACACTGCTCTCAATCTCACCCAGCTCTGCTGCAGCTTTCACATCAACGTTGTCGAATCCGCTGCCAATCCTCACGATGACCCGAAGACCTTTGAACTTGTCCAGGTCGTCTCGTGAGAGTGTAATGGTGTGGTACAGCAGAGCTGCGACGGCTTCATTTAGAACCTACAGCAGCAGAAGACAGTCAGAGGACAATCATTGATTGTGTATTACACAAGTGAAGACATGCTGTGTAATGTGACGTCACCTTCTCATGGATCTCCTGGGTGGACTGAGCATCACAGAAGGCCACAGTGGCCACGTCCTTCAGGATGGGCATCTCCACAGTACAGTCCCTCCCGTCCAGAAGAGCCACCAGAGGACGAGGGTGCATGGGCCCATTAAGGATGGGTGGTCGAATGCCTGCAAAACACCAAATTTCACCCCCTTATTAAAGCTGCAATCTGTAACTTTTGTCTCTCTACTGCCATCTCTGTTTGACACATACAATTGCAGCTTACATGTGGAGTTATTGATGTGGATGTCAAATGTCATTTCTACTGTAAGAACAAACTACAAACGCTGCACCGTCTACAGTACCTGCACATGATATACACAAGCTACAAAAATTCATTTCACGACTGCGTGTAAAGAGCAGAGGCACTTAAAAATGTGTTTTGATCTCAGTGAAGGTAATAAAAGCCCAGGGACACCCTCACACAGACATTCTCCACTGTTTTCTAACTTTAGGGGCCAATTATGTAAATACTTGTGCTGTGAGGAAACTCTGAACCATCTGGACAGGAAACGAGCTTGTCTATGTATTTATTCACTTATAAGAGGCCTCTGATCTCAACAGAAAGACATCATTCCCTAAACATAACTTTCTGAACAGCATGGTTCTGGGCCAGGCCAAATATATCAGCGTTAAAAATACATTTTATCACCTACAATAAATATTTTACAGACCTCTGTTTTAGCTCCCAAAAATCAGAGCCTTTAATTTTGTCTGATTTATAACTCGGAAACCTAAATAAATATGAATTGTTGAACTATTGTTTTAAAAATGGATAAATAATTCACCTGAATAACAACAACATATTTATATTGCAAAATGTTAATATTTATTGCAATATTATGTAAAACAGCAGCTGATTCGGTCAGCAATGCTATCAAAACAAACAAAGACAAGAAACATCTGCAGTCTCTCAGCTGTGAGAGAAACCGGTTTAGACACTTCTGTTCATCAGTGGCTAAAGGTCATTAAACCAGATGATGTGATGCGTTTCAACTGTGTGTGGATTTTAAGAGGCATTAGTTTCTGCAAACAGTAACTGACAAACAGCAGCATTAAATGATCGGTCAGCTTACATCACGAGCATTTCTCAGGTATTTACAGTCTCATAAACCTGTCGTTCCATAAATTTCCATTATGAAGTCAATCTTCTGCAAAACCAGAAGAAAACTTCAGAATCTGAACGATAATGTGATAAACTCCAACACATGACAAAAGCTTCTTATTGCTCCTCCTGGCCCTCCTCCTGGCCCCCAATCTGGCAAAAGTAAGTATGTACAGGGGAGAGACAGAGTCTTCACATGACTCATAATGACCTACATTCTGGAGACCGGACTCATTCTCTGACTCCTCCATCCATTAAACTAACAGTAACTAGTTCAGGATGTCACACGTATGAAATTCAGTTTTAATAGGAACAACAGGAAAACAATTCATTTCGCAATTAACAAACAGTTTTAGTCAAAATACACAAATGATTTACAGTTTCTACACAAACAGCCAAACTACAACATTCAAATGAGGGACGGGTCATGATGGTCAAAAATCTCTGTGGGTTTAAAGTCACACACAAAACACAATGTCACACACACACACAGACATCCTTTTGTGGCATCTCATGCACATAACTTATTTCTCGACTGCCCATCTGAACACAGATCTCATTACAAAATGTCAAGTATACGTATACCAACATTATTATTTCATGAGAAAGGTCAAATGCTACAGCCAGACACACCAAACTATTACAAGTGTCAAGATCATAAAACTGCACGTTACATTTACATAAAGCAGGAATCTATAAATCTAGTGTGATAATGCCACTGAAAGATTTCCCCATTGTTCTTTATAAACTGGCTGCATTTGTGTTAAACATGCAGTACCAAAAATACATCAGTCATATGTAAAACCAAGGGCTGTACTTGCCAAATGTATCGAATAACTGATGATTTAGCATTTCAAATTACAATCTCAATATCACGTGCGTTCAAAAACAGCCATGAACGCTCGAATGTACAAGCAAACACAATTCACATTGTCCAAGAGCTAATAACAGCATGTGTGAGGAGCAAATCTGCTCTGAACAGCCATGTTAAATGTTAAGCTCCCTCTTCCATTACTGGTGTTGATGCTCTAGGATGGAGTGAGTAAGACACTTCCATGTATAATCACACACACACACACACACACACACACACACACACACACACACACTCGTGCGCATCACACTGCTGTGCACAGCTACTGATTAAAGAGTTTGCCATAAGGAGGTCTTAAACAAATATCTGCTCTCGTTGCCCTTCATATCAAGCCATCATGGCAACGCACACAGTTGCCAGAGCAGAATAAACACTAGGCTGTAGTCTACAGCACACACAACACATTAAAAAATGGCTGAGTGGCCAAAAAAAAAAAAACCAGCGTCAACAACACTCTCGTAGGCGAACAATGCAAAGACTTATTCCTGCAGGGCTGCGCTGAGCATGCATCTGAGAGCACAGATGCTGTGTTGAGCTCACGCCAGGCTACATGAGAAAGAGAGAGGGCCGCGACACAAGCACAGCCATGCAAATAATGCCATTCATTCAGCGCTCATTTCTCCTCCATTTCACCCCCTCCCAAACCTTCTCCTGCTCTCCCTCGCTCCACATTTCACCCCCACATGCTCCTCTCACACACACTCAAGGAGAGGGGGAAGGGTGTGTGGATAATACAGCTGCACCACACCCAGCCTCCTGCCTGGCCAACACACACACACACACGCATGCAAGCTGCAGGGACACACGCTACATGCACCAAAAGGAAAAATTGCACCCGCTTTGGACACCACACCCATTTGCATCTTACGAGCTTCCAACATACACACCAAATGCGACACAGGTACGTGTACATCTGCACCTTGCATCATGAATTCCACACGCCTTGTCTTCTCTCCCCTCCTCTTCTGTCGCTCTCTCTCCACCCTTCACAATCAGTGTCAGGCTGTTTTTGCCCTGCAGACACCCATCTCCCGTGTCATCCACACTCAGCCCCTCCCCCACCGCCCTGGTCCAATCAGAGGCCTTGGTTTTGAGCACCATCCAACCAGCACAAACCTCCACAGAACGGACCGGCAGCACTACTGGCAGTTGTTGTTTTTTAAAGACACAGCGTCTTGTTCTGTTCGCATCTACTCTCACTAGCCAAACAGGCTACATGAAAATTGTAAACATGCCTGTAATATTTCAATTTCGCAGCATCTTAAATTAATAACACATTTCACTACTGAAATTCATTAAAAGCCACTAGAGAATAAAACTGGACACTTAACGGTAGCTATGGTTACAGTAGCTAGCAGGTGTTTTGTGTCATAGCTGTACTGTATTGGGCATTATCATATAGCTGGATCGTTGCATTGGCCAGTCAGCATCCAGAACTGGAAATATCCATTACTAATTATAAAACCGACTGTATTAGGACACTAAACTGCATGAAATAGCACTTCTGATAAAACGACTGCTGAGTATTAGTAGTTTTAATCATTATGTATAAAAAGTGACCATTATATAATATATTTATAATAATTGCTTAACACAAATTACTGGCATGCCAACACAAGCAAAATCTTTTAAAACTGTGACTTGTAGGAAAGTTTCCAAATTGTTTTGTTAATTAAATGCCTCTGTCTCGCCAAGCATTAAAGAAACATCATATCAGCTATCGCTCTGTGTCTGTTAGCTCACACAGCACACCTCAACGATGACATTATTTACTTGAACACACAGAAAGATAAGATTTTATCATGCAAATTTAACATAAAACATAACTGTGAAAACCACTCGTAATGTCCCTCTACAAACGTTTACCTGGAAACAAAAACTGTCTAACAGTGTCTAATAATTAGTTTAAAAAATCTGCCTCCTACACTCGCAAACCAAATTCCATTTTAAAGAAAAACTGCATCTATTTTGACGACCACTCAAAATACATGGACCAACCAAAGCTATGACCTATATTTCCTGCTTGTGCGGTTTCTGGTTTACTATTAAATTCACATGACCAATCAACATGAAAATGTCCTCAACACACAGCATGACAATTCTCACCTTCACAGATGCGGTCCAGCCTCTGTCGCTTCACTTTGTGTTTGTCCATCAGAGCCATTGACTGGCAGTTCTTCAGTAGAAACAGCTACAGCCAGAACAGATGAGATGCCAGACAGCACAGCGATCCCTTCAGAAACACCCAGATCTTCAGAAGAACCTCAAACTCCTGATGTACACATACAAACAGCACAAACTAAAATGATATGCTGTCTAAAAAATGACACGTTATTCTGTTTCAGCTTTTCATTTGGTGTGAGTTCTCTTGAATGCATTCTCAAAACATTTATGTTGTATGGTTCCTTAGCTTATACAAATAAACTATACTGATATATATTGCTGCTGGCCATCATTAAAATATCTAAATAAATACAAACTCACCTGAATATAAAGTCAAACAGCTACTCGTCAGATGTCGCTGTCTTTATGAATGACAACTAAAAAGAGGACAAGTATTATTATTATTATTAACACAATGCAAAACTGCTTCAAATGCGTGTCTGTTTATTAATATATGTGATTCTAACTACAAACACTAAACCACACACATTTATTTTGGCAGAGGCGTTTTACAGTGGACCGCGACTAACCTAACTGTCGTTTAACTAACCTAACTGTCGTTTAACTCACCAGTGCTTTACAAACTAATTCGGTTTACTAATTCAGTTTACTTTAATAGTTTTACTCAGGATCAGTAATCAGGATCACAGCTAGTTATCGCGTTAACTTACGCTCGCTTGAGGAAAACTGTAGACGCGTTTAATTAAAGTTCATAATCGTTCGGGTTACAGTATATAAGAGGTATATACATATTAAATAAACGCTTTATAAACCGTACGAGGGTCGCGTCGTCGCGCCTCAAACGCTCCTCGCTCATTTTAACAGGAGCGTTGTGGAAACCGCGCGCGGACGGCGAGCTCGCGCTCCCGTTAAACTCGATTCATCGCGCCGTGTGCTCGCACATAACGACGCATTCGGGTTTCGTCGCGTCGCTCGCGACGCGGATGGGTTGTAAAGCGTCCCGTTATCGCTGCGCTAGCTGATTAGCACATGAGACACAATGCAACCGACTACACCATTAAACCCTCGGAACCGGTGCCAGAAACACACCGATTCAAACTGGGACGAATAATCGGCGGTTAATCGTGATTTTCTCGTCAACAGCGTCGCGTTAATGCGCGTTAATACCGGCGGTAAGGACAAGCGCCCTGACCGGGGCTGCTAACCGAGCTACAAACATTAAACACACACACACACACACACACTGAGTGTGTGAGACACACACACAGTCACAGTATCACACTGCAGGACCCAAACACACACAATGAACAGTGTGACGCGAGTAACGTCTTAAAAACAGCCCCAAAGCGGAGAGATGCGCCCCACTCACCCGAGAGACGCGTCTCTTGAGGCGGGTGCACGGGTCAGTGTGGTCGCGGGAGCTGAAGCAACTCTTCCCCGCTATCACTCGCCATGAACTCGACGCAGAAAGGAAGTCGAGGCCGCACAGACAACGTGCCGCGGAAAGAGCGAGTGCTGAGGCCGCGGAGGTGAGCGCTGAGTGGAGGAGCGCCGCCTGAAGGGCCGCCGACTCGCCCTCATGCACTACATCTGACAGTATATGACATTGCTCTCACCTATGAGATTTAATATTAAGGTTTATTTCTCTGGAATTAAAGTTATTACTGTCCGCACTGTATTTATATATTAATGATGTCTTTAAATTGTATTTTTAAAAACTGAAACCTTTCTGTAATTGATTTTCTATATATTATATTGTTTAACTTCTTGTTTGGCAAGCACCATTATCATAAACTTGCCCTATATTCTCCTACGAAGCTGTTCACAAGTGGACTAAAATTGGAGTCTTAACTCTTTAGTGCAGAAATCACACTTAGCTTAAAGATGTACAGTCTGCTGTTCTGCAGGTAAATAATGGTTTAGCTACTTCATTAACACTAATATGTTGTTAAGTGGTTTTGCTTAGTTGTTTACCCCAGCGGACCCTTTTACATGTATACAAACGCCACAAAAGTCACACTCATTGTTGTGAAAGGGTTTCAACAACATTTAATACTTTCCTTGTTATAATCCGTCATAAGTAAAACTCATTTTAGGCAATAATTCACATTTTCATTACACACTGAACGTTTGTAGACCTTTCATTCCTCAGAAGACATTAGCAGTGAGAGGAGGTCATTCACAGATTCATGCTGTGCTCTGTGTTTCAAACACTTTTTACACGAGTCGCTTCAGACACGCTCTGTCCTCTTCTGATCTCATCTTTATTATTTTGCAAGAGGAAATAGCGATGAATCTAGAGGACGATTAATTTAACATTGCAGAAAAACCACAACCCAATCATTGAACCCTTTAAAGCCACAGCTAACACAGCTACAGTTACTTCTCTGTGAGGGACAGCTGCAGTATCCTCTCCAGCTCCTCCTCTTCCTCCCTCCTCTTCCTTTTGGGAACAAATGCAGAAATGTTATTGGCTTAAAAATAACAATAATGAAACACGTTAGCTCTGTTCTAACATGCTGCCCTTAGAACCAGGGCTCTGTGCAAAAATGTCACCAAAGTGACCAAAAGGCCACAGATATTTAAACTCCTTATTTCCATCTGTTATCTAACATTTCTGTATTTCATATTTTTCAATTCTGGTGTAAATTGTACAGATATCACGGAACCTGTCAAATATCTTTATTTTCTTTGATCTACAATCAGCTTCAAGAAAGGTAAATTCAAAATTAAAAGAGGTGTTGGTTATTTTATTCTGTAATATTTCGGTCTGTCTTACCGATCTAACTCTTCTTGCTCTCTACATGAAAGCTCCATAGCGAGGCGAAGCTGTTCATCAAAACTGCTGGTTGCAGCCAGCGCCCCCGGCCCCTGAGGCTCGGCCAATGAGCTGTAAGACGGAGGAGTGCTGAGGGCGGGATCAGGTGGGGATTGGCCAGGATCTGACTCCCCACTGTCCCCTCCAGCCAATGACAAAGACAAAGATTCCTGAATCGCCCTGTCAGATACAGAAATACAGTATTTAGAGAGCATCCAATCAAATTTCAGAACAGCCACACAATCTCATATCTCCACACTCAACCCAGCACAGAAGATTAGAAGTCTTGCTGAAGTCAATCTGCACACTGTTGATACACACACACACACCTCTCAAGCTGAGAGTCCTCCTCATACAGCGGAGGCTGAGAAACTGGACGAGTGTTAGTGAGAGCCTCCCATATGGTCACCTGCAGTGAGGAACAGCAGAAGAGAGAGAGAACATGAGACAGGAAGTGGAGCGCAGAGATGTTTAGTATTGATTGTGTAACAGCCATAGACACTAATAGAGAGCCATCACTCCAGTATTCAGTTCAGTTGTGTTTTAGATCCCTTTTTCTTTTACGAATGAGTTATAAATGATGATATTTCATCTGCTGTAATCCTGAATATATAATTTATCTGGTTTAAGTTCTGTCTGTGAATACAGGCCTCAGTCTAACACATTTTACATTAAAGAACATTACTTGGTCACTCTCGGTTCCTGCGTCCAGCAGACTCTGTTGTATCGCAAACTGGAGTAAATTATCATCCTCATCTCTCATTGGCTCACTGCGGCCTGGGCCAAGTGTGGTGTATTCTGGGGGAGGCTCGAACACGGACGGGTCCACCTCACACTGCAGGGGAGGCGTGGCCTGACCTGAGAGCAGTGAGATGAGAGTAAACCACCCATACAGTTAAAGTCTACAGATCTTTAAAGGTGAACATACAGGATTCATACCAGCCTCTGGAGTTCCTTGTGGGCACTGTGGAGGTTGTACAGTAAGAGAACTGACAGGTTCATCACAGCCACAAAGATTACTGAAGGTCACGCGAGCGTTCAGCACGTGGAACAGAGGAATTTCTACAAGGAAGGACATAAATAACAAGATGAAATTAAAATGCTCTATACATTAAAAATATCTTAATCTCTTTAAGTCTATATGATGTCACTTCCTTTTACCTATCTTTACAGGAAAGCCGGGCGGGAGGCGCAGGGTGATGAAGTCACGCAGCTTGGCAAAGTGAGCGTTTGATATAGCCATGAGGTCAATGATGGGAGTTACTTGCTCGGCCAGTGAGAGAGGATGAGCTTCACTTAACCACAGATTGGCCTTAAACCTGAAGAGATATTGAGAGATACTGAGACAAACAACTCATGTGCTGAACTCCTGTATGAATGACGTTTGAATTGTGACCCTTGAGGGCTGCCGTAGAGACCGCACTTCTGCACTTTGCTGGTAAGTTCAACGGGTCGTCCAATATCTCGTCCATTCAGATTGAACTCTGGATCAAAATACTCCTCTGCTGTGATCGCTGTGGGATTGTGGAGACTAGCACACTGAGACACCTGACTCTAGAAACACAAACAAAATAATCTGAGGCGTTACTAAATCAATACACTTAGAACCTTATGAGCACACAAATTAAACAATCTTCACTGATATTGTACAGGATTGTTTTAATGTTTAATTTTCATTTTACTTTAATGTATTCCATTTGAAATTAAGTTTTTATTTTTATTTTAGTTAATGAAAATGATCATGTCTCACACTCACCCCAGTACTGGAGATGTGCTGCTCAGCAATGCCCAAGAAAGACTGAAGAGGAGTCCTGGATCCTGATCACACAGAGCAGAATAAAATCAGAGGAGAAAACATGAATGTGAGTTCTGTACATTCGAACGGCTGTATGAGAACATTTATGTACCTTTACTTCTAGACTTGTCTTGATCAGAAAGATGTTCAGTTCGAGAACGTGTCACTAACTCCACATTACTGGCACTGTAAACCTACAGACACGAATCACATCAACAAATAATATAACAATACTTACAATAAAATCACTAAAGATGTTAGAAACATGACAAACCTACTAATAAACGTTATGTTTACGCTCATAATTCTCTAGTTTAAATAGGAGCATACGATGAGAAAAACATCAATCTGTGTTCTAACCAGGTGAGATGCGAGAAAGCATAAAGGGCTAAACGCTACATCTTTCAAGACTCCGCCCACAGTGAAAGCTCATTGGCTCATAACTCCTCTTTATATGACATGTAAATATAAAGCTGTGTATCATTTTCGCTTCACTGTGGACAATGATTTGTAGCTGGAATCGTGTGCTGTCGTTCGGTGGCTTCATACAGTTATATGAAGAAAACTTAAACAGCTAGAAGAATCTAACTTTAATATATTGCCCACAGCAAAATAACCTTATAAAGACTTGTTAGGAATATGTTTCACATACTTATAAGTGCCAAATTTCTCTTCATCCCTGGAGAAAAAGATCAGTCAGATGACAGCAGACTCACCTTTGCTTCATATCCACTGACAACCTCTGTCTTCTCCGAGCGCCATCCCCAAATCCCAGACTTATTTCTACAGAGAGAACAGAGAATTACACGTGCGGTTCCATGCAGAGCTACAGAGTAATTAATAACAAATCTCTGAAAACGTCCGTACTGCATGCAGTTTATGATCTCACTTAAAACCACACGCAGGTTAGTCTTGCATAATGTAACATAAGCCTCTTACGCACCTCTCAAAGGCGATGTTGCGTGTGTTCAGATGAGTGGACACTATGGGAGAAGTGAGTCTCTGAGCTGTGTTCTCCTGTGACGGCAGCATGGCGGCGAGCAGGGACGGAGCGTCGCGTGGAGACAGGGTCAACGGTTCTGTATACACCACCTGCTTCTCGTGGTCCACCTCCATCACCATAGCCCCATCCTCTGCAAGACAAACACCCTCTTAACTTGAGTTTTTTAAGACAATTGGTATGCGTGTGGGTGACAAACTCACCTCCACCTTTGAAGATGTAGCTGCGACGTCCCTTCAGCCAGGTCATATGCTCAAAACCCAGTAAAGTGGTGTCCACCCTTAAACATGAACCACTTTTCCACACGCGGTACACATCACTTGGACAAACCTTTGACACTAGAGGCACTACGCAATGGAGAGAGAGAAAATATTGATTTTCAGGAGCTGTCCACGCCTGTGGTGCTGAAACAGTTAACGTGTGAGACAGCAGCTCTACAGTGATGGTTTAAAAGGTTCTGTTTCTTAATGACTGATGTAGGTCTAGAACTTACCCCAGCTAGTAAACTCCCATTTCATCTCCACATAGAAATCTTGTGCCTGCAAAACACGGCAACCTACTGGAATCCGTTCTGATTAAATCTTCAGTAAATGTGTTTACAGAGAAAATGGTCATTATAAACCATTTCCCTGTAGTTCACGAGGTTTATGGATCCAAAAACATCCTTCATTACCAAACAGAAGAATAAGGCCTTTCTGATTTGCCAACTGACAGAGATTCCTGGATCAACATTCCAGTCAACCAATCAGATTTAAGGGATAAGTTTACAGTTATATGAAGTTTAGATTAGGGTTTGGGGTACAGATGTTGATCCAGAAACATCTCTCACTTGGTGAGAAAATCTTTATATAAGAGCGTGTGTATGTGTGGATCACCTGTCTCAGTTTACTCAGCAGTTCAGGAATTCCAGCCAGTCTCTCTGTGGCTCTTCTGAAGTCTCGGTACTGAAGGACCAGCTGCACCAGCTCAGGGTCTCCAGTGCTCACAGCCTCCTGCAAAACTGCACACATGATTCCACACTCACACATCATCATCATCATCATCCTCACCATACGCTGAAGACACACCTTCAAACATTTACATTTACATTTAGGCATTTGGCAGACGCTTTTATCCAAAGCGACTTACATTGCATTATACTATACATTGATTCTAAGTATGTGCAATCCCTGGGATCGAACCCATGACCTTGGCGTTGTTAACGCCATGCTCTAACCACTGAGCTACAGGAAAGCTGTACAAACATTCACTTTGAATGTTTATGGTTCATCTCACAATAAAACCTCTTGCAGCATTTACTCACATGTTGTTCCAAAGAAATGTAAATATGCTACACAGGTTGTATGTATTCATTTCCATTGTATTTGTGTGTTTTTCTTTCATTTTTAAAGCTTAACAGCCTCCCAAATGAGTTTCACTGTATGACAGACACTGTCCATCTCAGTGTGTGGCACAGAAATGAAGTGATATGAGTGAGTAAATGATAAGGGATGTTTTCAGTGGCTGTGTTTTACACCTGTCCAGCCCTGTGTGCTGCAGTGTGTCGGGTCCGCGTTGTGTCTCAGCAGCACGCGCGTGGACTCCAGGTGCCCAAGACACACTGACAGCTCGAGCGGCGAGCGCCCGCGCGCGTCCAGACGCTCCACATCGTGCTGTAACACAACATAAACACACACACACACACACACACACTCGTGTGTTATACACAACACACGGAAAGACATCATCTGAAAATACAGAATGTACCTGCTGAGTCTGGAGCTCTCGGTCCAGTTCTTGATACTGATTGTTCCACACCAGATGATGTAAAGGAAACGCCATTTCAACGATGTTGCATTTAAGATCTCAGCTGTTGTATTTTGTTGTATGTGGTTGATTTGTGTTTAGTGTCGTAAAATTGTTTTTTTAAGCAAATGTTGCATCCGAATCCTCCGGTGCACACGGGTGTATTCACGGACCGTTCATTTCATGTCATTTTATAAAGCGGTCGACACGTGTCGTTTCATTTTCTCCGTGAAATCAGTCCCTCCGGACTCCAGATGTCTCATTCACAACATTTACCGGTTCGGTTCGTGTGTGAGTTTGCCGTAAATTGGTCACTAGCAGTTTTCAAGAAACGACTACAAATTCAGCGGTTTCGTCTTCAACTAACACACCTCCACTACCTCTACTTCTACTTCTTTTATTAAAAAATATATATTTCGGCTTACTACACTGTTGGAATACCTGAGACCTGTTTGTAGCACTTATTCATTGTTGCTCTTATAGTTGTTGAAGTTGCTTCTATGTCCTCATTTGTTAGTCGCTTTGGATAAAAGCGTCAGATAAATGACATAGCCACTGACAGCAGCCCAGCCGCCGCTTAGCTAGCGAAGCTACGTCGATGTATGTGCACGTTGTTGTATTTTCTCCTTTAAGGGTTAAAGAGACACAGATCGGTAAGTGACACTGAACGGTGTTTCGTTAAATGAGGTGACATCGAGGGCTGGGATGAGTTAGTGGTTTATTTGCAGTAAAGCATCCTGGAGTTAGCAGATAGCTTTCCATCATCAGCGTCCTCCTCAGGCTAGTGCTGGTGGAGCCCGCAGACACATGATGTTTTCAGCCCAGAAATGAGAGATCTGATCGAGAAAATTAATTCTTTCTGTCATATTCGCGTCGGGCTGTTATCATGTGATGGTCCGATGCATGCATCTCACGCAGAGGCCTAATTCCCATCCATAGCCTTGTGATAAGCGCTTCGGATTCTGGCACGGCTTGGCGGGGCTGATGTCCCTCTCATGCGCCCTCAGTATGGAGACTGACTGTATAAACTCATCCGAGATCAGACAGAACCATGAGCTGGATTTATAAACTCATCCAACATCAGACAGGGTTGAGCTCAGTTTATAGCCTCACCCGAGATCAGACATGGAGGAGGTGAATTTCTAAATTCACCTGAGATCAGACAGGAATGAGCTTGATTTATAAACTTATCTGAGATCAGATAGAATCATGAGCTTAATTTATAAATTCATCACATTACACAGCATCAGACCAGTATGTTTCTTTATTTATGAACTCATCTGACATCAGACATGTGCTGAATTCATAAATTCTGATCTGACGTGATTGTGTGCTGAATTTACAACTAAGACATCAGATAATGTCCAACCAGGATTACTGAAATTATAATCAGTTCAGAGTGAGTACATGAAGTAGAAAACAGTCAAATCATTGAATTTTCTTTCTGTTAGCAGTTGAATGGAGACACGCTGAAGGACCGGCTGCCAAAACACTTATTCATCCAAAAACAAGATGATTATGTAATCATAATTCAGTTTCTGTGTACATTATATAGCTGCACATCATATTAACCCAGCGCAGCCTCATGTGAAGTCATCGCACAAATTTTGTCAGAAGTTACCCAATTACAGTCCAACGCCTTCACAAATGAGCAAACTGTCACAATCACGGTTTAAACAAACTTGATTAAAATGAATTCACGCTCGCATTTGTATTATTTTTATTTTTTTTGAAAAACACAAAGTGGAAAAGGGTCTGAAAATAATTATAATGCTACAGACTGTTCTGACTTACTACAGTAGAGGAATACATTTACACAAGAGTGCTTATATATTTATATAGATCTATATTCTTTCTGATATTCAGGAGAGAACTTAAAGGTATTCCTCTTGTAAAACAAGGCTTAAGGTAGGAAGTGAAATTAAATGCAGAACCGCCACACTACAGAATCTGTGTCGAGGTGACGGGATCTGGAGAATGGATGACTGGACTGGAGCGAAGGTTTATAAAAGCAGACAGCAGACTGCTCTGAAATAGAAAACAAACCGTAGAGCAATAGCACCTGTTGATCTCCTAACAGAAGAACCTGCACAATCACAGGTCTGAGATCTGATTGCCAACTGCAGTGTATTTGTGTTTACATAAAACAATGAGAAACAACTAACTAGAAAAAAAGAAACTCATTACCCAGATCTATTTATACACAAGCCCCACCCTGGATGCTTTAAGCTCCTCCCCCTTCTATGCTTCTATACACAAAACTCTGTCAAACAGAGAACCTCCCTGTGCAGGGCCTCTGCATTCTCTCTCAGACGCACGTCACAACTATTCACAAAGTCTCTTTCTCCCTGAGGAGGGTTTATGATATCCTCTGGATGAGTTTGTCATCTGATAGGCAGTACAGGGCGTTGACAGACAGCTCAGAGATGAAGCTTTCGCACGCCTGCCGCGAGACCCCTTTGCAGTCGCGGAGGTCCAGTACGGAAAGACAGGACAAACGCCGCAGGTACACCAAACATCGGTCTGTCAGGCGACTGCAACCTGAAGAAGATGTAAAACAGGGAAATCATTTCAGAATTTGGGAATGTTCAGTCACCAGGAAAACAAGTTGTGACTGTCTTTTCTTCTCTATGGTGATGCACATCTGAGTAAAATTGCTGGAACGAGAAGGAAATTCGATGAGGGGATTCTAGATTTCATTCTTTGGTAATTGATTGGATCGCAGGAAGCTGGGGTGTAAAAACTGCCCAGCGATTAGACAGTATATATAGTACAATACAGTACAATATAGCCCCGCCCCCAAAGACACAAACATCAAAAGAAGAGGCGCGAGGTTATGGTTTTTGATTAAAAATTATGATGGCGTATTAAAAATGTATGTGCATGTATAAGCACCAGGGTTTCATAAGAAAATTAGTCAAAATAAATGTTGATTTCAGGGTGACTTTAAATGTGTATAAGCATAATATGCACTAATGCAAAGCATCTGTGCTACTGTGTCCTCAGTCATGATCTCACCTGCCAGGTTGAGGTGTGTGAGGGTGTTGCGTGTGGAGGAGCCGACAGCACTGAGGAGGTTCAGAGCGCCGTCTGTGACGGGACAGTGTGAAAGCTCCAGTCGCGTCAGCAGAGGCATGTGTCTGATGATCAGCCTGAGCGTGGCTTCAGTCACCTCTAAACCACACAGCCACAAGCACTGCATGTTCTTCAGCTGAGAGCGGTTATCACTGCCTGCAGACACACACATACACAATGCTGCAGATCCAGAGCACCGCTCAGAACATACAGAATCAGAACAGACGACTTATCAGTATAAAGCCAATAACCAGAGCTTTAAAAAGGTTGTGCATGTGGTTTTAAAGAACAGTTACGAGCTGGTCCCAGTTTGAGTACCGTTCACACTAAATAGTATCTGAGATTCGATGCGTATTGAGTATTGAGATTTGTGCGTGTCAAATCACAGTACACTTAAAATAGTAAGTGAAGGTGGCCAGATGGCATACTATTTCCGTTGGGATTGTAGGGTGTGCATCTGTGCATGCTTTGTGCACTAATGAGGGAAAGTGAACATGCAAGCACACCGCAGGCAGAAGTTTGTGAACTGTAATCTGCTCCACATAATGAAAAGATGTTTGGCTAATAAACAATGTTACCAACATCACTTTCACTAAAAATCAAACACGGAGGAACTATCAAATTACCAGCTCTGCTTTAATGAAACTTTAAAAGATTACAAACGCTATTTCAACTTTCATGGAAAAGGAAAATTGGAGCAGATGGTTTATATTATTCATTCATTGATTCAATATAGAAGCCCAAACAGCCCAGTTCAAAAAGACAACACGTGACTGTCTGTATGTTACCTGGTGGGTTCAGCAGCTCCCTGATTTGAGAGTCTTTAATCCCCTCAGCCCAGCGCAGGTCTAAAGAACGAAGCAAAGGGCAGCTTGAAGAGCTCAGTGCTGAGACTGACGCCCAGCTACACCCTGACAGCACCAGATCTTTCAGTCCTGTCACAGATCCACCAGTGAGTCATATCACAACTTGTACTGTATGGTAGAACAGCTACAGTAAGAATGTGAGAACACACACCTGGCAGACGGTTGATCAGCCAGCCGAGCTGTTTTTTGGAGATGTTGGTCCAGGAGAGGTCCAGCGTGACTGGCTGCCGTTTGATGATGCCTGTGAGGGCCTGAGGACTCATCGACCGGCATCGACTCAAACTGATTCGTGTCCATAAACGCTTGTCACAGCCCCTGTAACACCACCACACAATTAGAATTGACATCAGCCATTTCAGAACCTGTTCCGCACCACTGACAGCCTTTCCCTTAAGCTGAGCTATTTGGGCCTGACAATGAGTTAAACTGTTGCATCCTAAAGGGATAGTTACCCAAAAATGGAAAATTTACTAAAAAAAAGAATCATTTACTCACCCTCTTGTTTCAAACCTGTATGACTTTTTTCTTTTGTGAAACACAAAAGATGATATTGTGAGAAATCTCAGTGGTTTTGTGGTCCAAACAATGACAGTCAATAGTTGTTTAGTTACCAGCATACTTCAAAATATCTTCTTTTGTGTTTCTCAGAAGCACAGAATGATATGAGGGCGAGTGAATGATGGAAGAATTCTCATTATACCACTTTAAACTATTCTGTCTACATCTATTGTATCTATTAAATACTAGCTAATATTATAGCAACATGCTACATTCTGTTCCTGTCTTCTGGAGTCGCGAATCTTGTGGACCGCGGAGTTGCTACCACCTAGTTTGACATTATACATTATTTGTATTACTCACCATTTGTACCAGCTCTTGCAAACTGCCATGCAGACGCACAGCTCTGAGCGAGTCAGGTATCGGAACACAGACACCCACACCTCTCTCTCCCAGCCGGGCTCGTTTCCGCCGTTCTGCTCGGGTGAGAGTCGTGTAGTGGAACGAGGACGAGAGTTGGAGGACTTTTCTCTTTCCGTTCGCGTCTTTTTTCTGATCTTCTCCTGAGTGAGGCGCTGAGGGGAATCTTTGAAGTTAGATCTTAGCCTGCGCACCAAGTGTGTGTGTTTCATCGAGCTCCTTGTCAAGGGGTGTGACGATGTGACCGTGTGAGATTGGCTTAAGCGGGACCTCTCCGCTCGTGAATGACTACTGTCCGAGCGAGAGGCTCCATTCCGCAGTGGGGGGCGGTGCAGGTCTTTTGACGGACGGCTTCTGGAGGACAGGTTGGCTTCCAGTTTGGGTACAATAGCGCTGGGGTCACGCCTACCCCTGGACGGCTGCAAAGTGACTGTAACGCATGAACCTTGACCTTTGGTATCGTCTGTCACCACAGCAGGAGTATCAGACTGGGTGGGCTCTCCAGCCTCACTGCTGGCCTCACGCTCTCCGTTCTGATGCCCGTCGCCGTTCTCCTCTTCCCCTGCTCTTCCCCCTAACCTCTGAGGCCGGTTCTCTTTACCAGCACATTGGCCATTCTCCTTCCTCTCTTCCTGCTCCTCTTCCACAGAATCACCCCCTTCCACCTCCATCTCCATCCTTTCCCGGAGACCTCCACCTTGACCGCTGCCACCGCGCAGCCGCACTCCTCTCCCGCGACACGAGGGGGCGCCCCTGCCTCGGGAAGCGCTCCGGGCCGGCGCGGGCCTGACCGTGCCCCCTCTCTCCAGACTCCGCTGACGCAGGAGCTTTGGAGAAAGAGAGACAGACGAACGGGTCTGAGAGACAGAAAGACAGAAGCAGAGAGAACGACAGCACAGCCGAGAGCGACAGAGAGAAGCGATGATAAACGCGTGATTACAGAAGAGCTGCGATGAGGGAAGCAGATGTCACAGGCTAAAAACACAGACTCACCGACTGCAGGATTTTGTTCCTTTCCAATTTGATCTGCAACAGAAAACAATACAGCAATAAAGCTCATGAGTCCAGTGACTAGTTCAACACAGAGAAATTACACAGAGAAATGACAGCCCAGCCCAGCCGCTGTTCGTTTAACCACAACTCTCACGACCCACAATTTGCCATAATGACTGTGTAGTGAAAATCTGCTATTGTAACAGCCCCACCTGAAGTGTATTCTGCTCAACTCTGGAATGTAGTATTACAGCACATCTGTAGATGTTGTGTGTGTGTGTGTGTGTGTGTCCTCACCCTTTTCCTGAGCTGGAACTCCAGCGCTCCAGCTCTCTTTCTGTTCTGCTGGTGCTGCAGCAGGAGTCTCTGAGAAGGGGGCGGCTGGCGTCTAGAGCGGGTCAGAGGCAGAGAGGACGTGGGGAGAGACGGTCGACCCCGACGCCCTGCACGCAAGCCCCCCACTCCGATCCCCTCTCTGTGAGCTCGCTTCGCTGGAGGAGCAGACGAGAGACTAGCGACGGACACGCTGCTCTCGGACTCATCCTCACTGCTGCTGGAAGACTGGAGAGAGGACAAATCTGATTTATAAAACTGATCATCAGATCCAAGCTAAGAATCAATATCTGACACACAACACTGTGTAAAGGTTTGTAAAGAAAGGATGATGAATCAGGTGTTAAATAGTCTAGCTGTAGGGGGAGAAAAAAGTGAACCTTGGTTTTCTTCGCCTGGATACATTGTGGACACACCCAACAACTGGGAAGGTCCTTATGGATAACACCCTCCCCTGGAACCTGCGACACACACACAGATTTTATATAACAGCAGCGCACGACAGCTAATTGCACACGATGGTGGACACACACACACACACACACACACACATGTACCTTTATACATTCTGGATGAGTGATCTGAGCACATTCAGAACATTCCATGAGCGTTTGGACGGACTCGGGGTCTTCTGTCTCCTGATAGCCTTCCTTACAAATCCCACATACTGCAGTGAGAGGAAGTGCCGGCTACAAACAGAACGTAACAACATAAAAGCCCCGTTTACACCTGACACTCATCTCTGGTGATCCATTCACTAGTGGCCAGTTTACAAGTAGTTTAATCATTTAAATGTGGAGCTTCAAAATCTCGGGCACCATTCACTGCCATTATAAAGCTGGGAGGAGCACAGATATTATTTAATATAACTCAGATTCTGCTGAAAGTCATATACATCTGTGATGGCTTGAGGGAGAGTAAACTGTATCATTTTTATTTTGGGTTTAACTGTACAGTGGATGTTTACTGTAGGCCACACGTGATGTTAAAAGCACTCACCGTGAGACACTGTCTGAGGACACAGCTCTTCTTCAGTCTGCCTGGTCCTCCAAACTTCCTCATGTCTCGACAGTAGTTGCAGTTGCCACACTCGGTGCGCAGACAGGCCTCGCAGCGTTTGCAGCGCACGCGCCTGCGTCTCAGAGCTGAGATGGAGGAAGAGGGCTTCACAGGCCGAGGAACAGGGGGCAGAAGGGAGGCCGAACCGGGAGTGCAAGGGCGGTACAGCAGAGATGGGGGTGGAGGGGGTGGCAGATACCACGAGGGCTGTGGAGAGACATGCGTGCATTTTGAACTTCAGTCATCTGCTCATTTGTGCTGGTACGGCTGGTTGTCACAGAATAACAGGGGTCTTCAATCCATGTTCCTGGAGCTCCACAGACCTGCAGAGATTATCTCCAGTCTACTTCAACACACCTGCTAGATGTTTCTGTCAGTCTCAAAGATCTTGAGGAGCTGCTTCAGGTGTGATTAGTGCTGGAGATGAACTCTGCAGCTCTGTGGACCTCACTGGAGATCACTGGTGTATGCTTACCCTTTTGGGCCATTGGACAATTGGTTTTCCAGTGTAAGACAGTTTGGGGTTATCATTGGCATGTTCTTCGAGCAGCTTCTGCAGAGGGAGAGGAGAAAAATGAACACAGAATTAATACTGTGACACACGGGTACCTTCTAATAAAAACACTGAGAAATGACTATTTCTCCAGTCATGTGATGCTTGTACCCGTATGTCACTGAGCAGTGCTGGGGCGTTTCTGATGCCTGCCGGGACACATTTCTTGTGTGCTGGCAGCTCCTCCAGCTTCTGCAGTAACTGCCACAGTCCCTCCAGCTCGAAGGGTGTCAGGTGAACTTTGACCCCTGGACGGGCGGGAGGGGCAGGTGCAGCCTCCTCCTCGGCTTCTTCCTTCACCTCCTGCTCTGTTTCTCCGTTTCCTGTGTTACCATTAAATCCCTTCATCACATCCTCCTTCTTCAGCCCTGTGAAGCACACGACAGAAACACTGATGTGATTACAGTCGCGCTGATGTGTGAGCTACACGTACAGATTCACAGGTGCTGGTGTGACTGACCGATGCCCAGCGAGTGCTTCTGGAACTCGGGCGTGAGGTGAGAGGTGTTGGTCAGACAGTACAGGTATCGCTCCAGCACGTACCAGCACATCTCGAAGAAGAACGGGTAGCGGAACTTAGAAGGGACCTGCGTGGAGAGCAAAGCACAGAAACGGGTCAAATATGTTAATGCATAAACATCAAACTGCAGCAGAACATGCGTGCCTGTGAAAGCGTGTTTGCATGAGCGGCCTCACCCGCGTGCGGTCCTCGATGTTGTAAATGTTGAGCTGCATGGGAATGTTAAAGCTGTGCAGAAAATTACCCCCAAACACCAGCGTGTCCATTGGGGTGTACACAGCATGGATCCACCCTAAACAAACACACACAATGCTTTTAACAACAGCCACTTTGTGTAGAAGAAACCCCATTCAGAAAATAAACAACAACTGTACTGGACCCAGCATGAGCCATGCGGGCCACCAGTAAGATGTAACCGTGCTGGGTTTTAGAAGCGAACCATCACTGTTCTGTGTGCATACCTGAAGGGATCATGAACGTGTAGCCCTGCTTCAGTTCAACTCGTTGACATGCTGAGGTTTTATCACCCAGAAAGATGTCACCCTGTTTCCCTGACAACACCCAGTTCTCATAGAGCTCCAGGTTCTGCGGTGTGGGCGGGATTAGCCAGAACACCTGAAATCATTTGTGGGAACGAGGTCAACAAGACAGACTATAACCAACACTCCTCACTTAATCCCTCACTTACAACAGGATTTGAGAGAGACAGGCTAAAATTCTGTACGCACGAAACACTAAAACATCAAGTGTAAACGTTTACAATCTTTTTATGACATCTATTTAAAATACACAATATTAGCAATAACATGAGTTATAATAGCTACAATTATTTATTTCTAGATTAATTATTAGATTGGACTGTCCTAAAAACATTTGAACACAAAATAAGATGATTAAAAAATAGTACAGTCTTTATTTATAGGGTAGCTGGATGCCCCACGCTTAACAAGTAACATTATAAGAACATGCAACAACAAACCAGCAAACAAACATTCCATATACTATTTAATAAAAAAGGATAATAATGTAACAGGCGGTAAACAGCGTTTAATTCACTTTGTGTCAGTCTTTACACTATTGAACGTTTAAGAGACGAATCTCACCTTCCCTCCTCTGTGTATGTGATACCAGACTGACGTGCCTCCAAAGTCAATGTGGAAATCAGTGAAGCATCCCTCCACACTCATCAGACAGTATCTGAAACAACACATCACTGCTGTTTAACACACCAGCTTCATTCTGCTCGTGCATTACCACACACAGGAAATGAATGAGAGAACAGCAGACTCACTTCTGCACTTTAGGGTACTGCATGTCTATGATGGCATTGGTGGCGTCTCTCTGTCGCTCTTTGAGATGTCTCGGCCACATGTTGTCCACCCAGTCGATCATATCCACCTAATGCCAACACAAGCTGAAACATTAGCCGACGCTTTCACGCAGACACAACACGCGTGTACGTGCGCATACGTACCGAGGCGGGTCGCTTGACTAGATTCTCTAGTTTTGTGTGGCTGAACTCGAGGCTGATCACATTATACAGTTTATCTCTCTCAGACGGCGGCGTCTCGTAGTATCTCCTCCACTGACCCATTGACATCTCGATGCCCTTCTGAGTGGTCACATCCATCACGTCAATCATCCTGCGACTGCCTATCAGAGCAAAGGGGCGGGGATTGGAATCATGAAACTGAAACAAGGTGGTGATGTCCAAAGCTTGACAGAGTGAAAGAGGAAGTAAAACTGTCTTACCCACAAACAATTTCACATCACTGACGCTGAAGTCTGGATCAGGCATCCTGCAAGAGACATGAGGAGAGTTCCAGATCAGTTTCATGTGGTCTGCGTGCCCAACAAACAGTGATTAAACATCATGATGAAATGAGCCGTACTTGATGCCAAGCCCATCTGGTTTCTTAAAGATAATGGGGGTGCGGAGCCCCTCCTGCTGGATGTACTCCAAAGTGAAGTCTGAGGAGAACACAACACACACCATAAGACTTCAACATGCCAACAGGAGCAGTGAGGTTTACTTCTGTGTTGCTTATATCTGCTTATTAAACTTATTAAACACAGAACCCACAAACGTGTTACATGAATGACCAAAGAGCATCATTTTATTTAAAAATATTCTACTGTAGAAAAAAGCTGGACCTTTTGCCCATGCTGAGGAAGAAACTCAGAGAGTTTATCTCCTGTGGCTGGCACATATCATGGCTAGCTTACGCAAATGTCCATATGTCAAATATTAAGAAGCAACGCAAGTCAGTGTTGGAAATAAACGTCAGGTGTAACACAGACCTTTCCCATCCATAACCTTGATCAGATCGGAGTTGTATCGGTCACTCTGGAGTTTCTCATGGAGGTTAAAGGAACGCTTTCCCTCGATCTCATCGTCAGAAATACCATCATCCTGGTACCGCCGTCGCGTGCCGGTCCGCTGAAGGCAAAAGATCAGCTGAGCAAACAGGAGACTAGCCAATCCACAATCAGGTGAAAAAACTGCAGCATTAAGCTGAAATTCATTTTGAAGGTAACTATTGAAACTGTAATTTTAAAGTATAAATAAAACTATCTTTGTAACTTTGCAAAGTTACGAATCTTAGAACGAGGCAGAGATGTGGGTATATAACAATGCAAACACTCAGGCATGCAAGAAGATACAGTTAATTATAATCATCACCATAAATCATTTCGACCTCCAACGGGAGTGTTCACTACAACATCAACAATTCCCTGGGGTGTGACGTCAAACTGAGCGCCAGCTGTCGGCGTGTGACGTCATCGCAGCATCTTAAAGTTTATAAACGCTCCCCAGATACTGCTTTGGTTTGCAAGAGACTTCGTGTGTTAACTGGAAACTTACCAGGCGCTTGCTGTAGCGGAAACTTTCCTCTTCCATGCTGTAAAAGATGAAGGGACACATTAGTGGCGCTTCTCGCAGAGGCTCGTGATAAACGTGATCAGGTGCAGAAAATATAACTGCACTAATCATTGATCTATGACGCCTAATACAACTGAGACTGCCGAAACCTGCCTGCTCTGAAACACTTTCACGAAATAAGATGAACAGTCAACACATCTTTACGTTCAAGTTTGTCTTTATCACCGGGACAATAAAAACTATGTTGGGACTGTTTTCTCTAAGCAAGCAATATAGTAATTGAGACTGACACGTATAAATATCATGAAAACCTTTTTAGATTGTAATTCTAGCGCACTACAATCGTGTGGCTCATCAGCTGCGTCTCAAACCATTGGGAGCTATAAATCCAGACAGCTTTTATTGGAACTCTAATTTCATACATGTAATAAGTGTTAGTGTTGACTAATAAGTGTTGACTAGGTAGGTAACGATTTTAAGACACAATTATTAGAAGCAGCAGTAGTACGCTCAAATCACACAACACAGTCCTTTTAAATGCTCCTAACTTCCCATTCATGAGACGACCAATCAGAAACAGACCAAACGTGTAAAATGCCAAACCGTGAGATATGTTTCGACCCCACAATTACAAGCAATACAGAAATAACTACAGAGTGAAGAAGTGTGTAAATGACAGATCGCTGACATTTATTACAGCTCATTTATTACTGAGGCTGCTAGCCTGACCGAACGGCGTAACGCTGTTTGTCTGAGAACCAAGAACGTTTCCAAGAATAAACTTAAACACGGGCTCATTGTAAACACGAGACTCCGTTTTAACAGCTTTGCTGGTGAAATGCATCTGTTGGGCGTAAAGTACTCGACTCTAGTCTCTGGTAGTGTCGGGCTAACCAGCTAATCCGCTAGCATTTCCATTGACAACCCCCGCTAGCCCGTTAGCCTGCTAGAAACAAAACAAAAAGCCCTTTAAACAATACCTGGCCTTAAACTCTCGCTTTCTGCCGGTAGTGTCGCGTCGCTGCGGGTCAGTGGGCTTAGAAACTCCCGCTGAACTGCATCATCATCCTGTGCGATGGTGTCGCTCCTCACTTGATATTCTTGTTTTTGGGTGATAAAGTTAAATCAATCCGCTCGCGTCCGCCATTTTCAGATTGTCATGATACACACACACCACTACTAGCTAACATACGACACGCCCTCGGAATTCAACAGCCAATGAGCAAGCCGCAATGCAAATGATGATTGGGCCAAACGGACGTCACTCAGAGGGGATTGTTTATCGTCCACGCCTCCTGCTTGTTCATTATGATACGGGAGTTCATAAATATTCATATTGTGCGCGTTATCCGGCAGTTCATTGGCTGGCAAGAGAAAATCGGGTCATTGTAACAGCCTATTAGTGCAGAGATTATATTTTATTACAATATAAACCGACATATGAACACACAAAACTCTTTATTACTGTGTTTTAATTTTAATTTTAATTTATTGTTTTAGTTTTAATTAAACATTGGTTAATTAATAATACCCAAAAACCAACAGCACTGGCTAAGATTAATTGGAAGGCGTTATAATTCACAATGCGATGTGTTGTAAAGCCAAATAAAGCAAACACGTGCAGTCTTTCAGTGATGCTTACTGGTTCCTGTCGCCGTTCATATTAAAAGATAAACTGGTTAATGGTTGTAATGGGTGGATTAAATCCAGGTCAGAAAGAACTGATTTGAAAGAAATCTTTTAAGCAAATAATAATCTCCCGCCTGTACAGTAAGTTACACAACACAAAACAAAACAAAAAAATCAGGTTTTCATAGGGAGTCATTTTAATTAATCACGATTAAGAACTGCTTACATATGAACAGCGACACTACTAAACACAATCAAACAATAAAACTGCGGTTTTATTTCCTTATTACACTATTAGAAATACGAGGTATGCGAGAAATACGACATTGAAACATTAACCAGAAACATTTAACGAACAAAGGAATGTAAAAATATGTACATGTCTTTTCACTCCTGTTTAATAACACATCTGAAGTTGATGTTTTTGAGGAATAAAGAGCACGGGCGAGTCGGTGTGCAGCGGCGGGTGTACAGCAGGGGGCGCTGGATCGATCTGTATTTGAGGTTTGTCTCAATGAACCACATTATAAACAGGAAAACATGACAACATGAAAACGGAGCTGCTTGTGTCGTGTTCTTATTTCAGTCTGAAACACAGTAAAATGAAGACTTGAGATGAGAGAACAGATGGAGCAAATTAAATCTAAACATGCAGATGGGAGACGGGGGTTAGTTGTCACTTTGTATTATATATTGTGAATAATTCTCGCAGTATAAAAAAAGCCAGTTTCTGTGTAAAGTCATAAACATGTCATAAAACATTTACACCTTTATTGTCCAGGAGAAAGAGACAGTTAATTTACTACACTTGTACCTTTTCTGTAAACATGCCCAAGGGCAGTCATAATAACATATAATATAAACATGTGACAACCTGCCCCAACCTGACATTTATGAAAATACTCTTACCCCTGAGAACTTATATATTTAACATTTGCTTAATGTATGTTGTGTTTACCCAACAGCTATTACAAACTAAAAGACACATTTGTGTGTTTGGACTGTTGACTCGACACCTTATAGTTACTGCTGTAGCTGTTGTGACAACTAGCCCCGGTCTCCCTCCTACACAAGCAGCATGTACACACGATCTGTCACTTGAATGCTCACCATTAAGAGAAGAAGCTGTAAAGGTAAGAAAAGACAACAATCCCCAGAATCACACAGCAAAGCATGATCATCATTTTCTTCTATTGAGAGAAAGACAGAAAACCAGAGAGAAGAAATAACAGGACAGACAAACATAAACACATGAAAGTAAATCTAATAGACATAAAGGTACTTATGATACTTCTTAAGAGACAAAACAGGACAGAGGAGTAAAACAAAGGAAAGGTGCGGGCTGGATTACGTCTGTTTGTGTGTAAGAGAAGGAACTTACCGTTGGGTGTAGCTCACATGAGTTCTGATTATACAGTCTCTCACATCAGGTGTGTCGTTGACTCATTATACAAACCAAACAAGAAGCTCTACTGTTCGTTGTTCCTTATAACAATTCTTTCTTTTGAGAAAAGGAATATATACAGATCTGTTGACATCACCAGACTGTGACCCAGTTCAGCATAAACCTGCCTGGCCACACGTCATTTCATGTAGTCAAAAACATACTTTAAACTTTCACTGTATGAGAAACAGCAAACAATTTATGAATGTGTTTAAAACTTTGGGATATTGTCTTGGCAACTGTTGCTACCAAATTAAATTAAAAACTATATGTTTCACGGTCTATTTTTTATAACATACAGAATTTGCGCTTGTCCCTGTATTTGCTGCTCAAGCATGTTATGTTGCAAAACTTTACCAGTAATAGTTAGAACTTCATGTTTAAGGGAACGACATCATCAATGCTGTTTTGACACTGTAGAGCAAACAGATGAACATCATTTTATCAGAGCCTTACAACAAAACTATATTCACTCTAGACACGTTCAACCATCATCCATCCATCCAATAACTGCTCATATGTTTACAACACACTTAGAAAATATAAAATTTAATGTATTCTTTTGGTTAAATCTGTTTTTTTACATAAAGGGTTTTATCACATTGAAAACATTATTCTCTGAAAGCAGGTCCATTCTGGACGTTTAGCTTATTCCAGCAAGTTCATTTCACCGCGATCCACAATCAGTAAAGCTTTCTCTGAGTGACATCCTGCAGCTGTTACCATGGATGTCCTGTGTAAATTTTTGTCCATTTATGTAATATTTCCTTCAAAATCACTCATGGCACAAACAAAACGTCCTTAAATGTTCACAGTGTCGTAAAAAAGTCCCAACAAAGTAGTTTCCATTGGCTTGTGTTGATGAGGGGAGGAGCCACAGGTGGAGGGGGCGGAGCTTTGGGCTTGACAAACTTCTTCACTCCAAGATAAATGAGGGAGGGTGCCAGGGACAAAGGGAAGATGACATCATAATAATAATGGAGTGTTTGCGAGCAGCCCCAGAAGAGACGTGATGATGAAGAGGTTATGATCTCATAGAACCTGAGTGAGGATGATGATAATGATGATGAAGACTATCACAATCCCAATCACACCCAAAATGATCATCTTCTACAAGAGATAAAACAGAGCAGTGTTCAGTAACAGAAGAATCTAACTCTCTTACCATGAGAACAAGCCTAGAGCTGACAGAACCATGAGAACATGCAAGAACCCAGAGAACAAGCAAGAACCCAGCGAACACAGAAATAAAACCACAAACAAACAGACAGATCACAACTGGATCCAAAAGGTGAACAAAAACATGTTTTACATCCAGGAGAAACCATAAGAATCCATAAGAATAAGAATACCCTCATTCCCAAAGACCCACACCAATCTTATTCCCAAACACCCACACCAATCCTTATTCCCAAACACCCACACCAATCCTTATTCCCAAACACCCACACCAATCTTATTCCCAAACACCCACACCAATCCTTATTCCCAAACACCCACACCAATCCTTATTCCCAAACACCCACACCAATCCTTATTCCCAAACACCCACACCAATCTTATTCCCAAACACCCACACTAATCCTTATTCCCAAACAGAAAACGTTTTCCTTTTAAAATGACTCACCAGAGACTCCTCATCTCAGACCTACAGATAACCCCACTATCAAAGCAATAATCGCCAAAACCACCAAAACCACTGACACTATAATAATTATTTTCTGTGAAGAAACACACATACACACAGCTGTTAGCATTTAATCAGTCTACAGCATAAATAACTCAGAACATGTCTCAGATGTAGACACAAGTCCAGTCCAAGATACAGTTAAATGTAGTCCATTACAATTTTGAAAAACATGTAACACATAACAAATAAAAACACATAACACATTGCTTGAATATGCTTGAAAGAAAGAAAGGAGAATAAGAAAGCTTGTCTCTACTATAGCACGATCATATTGAAACACAGGATGTCTGTGAGACCTCTAACAAACATCGCTGTGATCATGTGTGTGTGTGTGTGTGATGCTGTAGTTATAATGACATGTCAGTTTGTATATCTGCACGTGTTCAGACACATTGAAATCTTGTAATAGGAATGTTTTAGAATTGATAATAACTGCCAGGTTTGTTGGTGTGTGTGTGTGTGTGTGTGTGTGTTCATGCACAGAACATCAGTGGGTTTGGACAGAATGGGGAGGGTCTTCAGGAGTGGGTGAGGTCAGAGGGGGGCGGGGCAGTTCATCATCATAAACTTACACGCCGGGCTTCCTGCTGATATTTAGCGGCTTTTTTAGTGTCGGCAACCGCACGCTCGACAAAACCCACTGACTGATCCATGTTGCTCTCAATCCTGTCAATCATACCTCCCTAAAGACCAGCGTCATGTACAGCAGAAAATAAGAGAACGAGAGGACAGAGGGAGAGAGAGAGAGAGAGAGAGAGGGAGAGAGAGAGAGGGAGGGTATAGGAGCGAGACAAAGAGAAGAAACAGCAGAAGCCACAGCCAGTATTACTGTGATGTCACACTCCGTGTCAGGTGAGCTTCATACCTTCCTGGCTTTGCTCTGATACCTGACGGCTTTCTTGGTTTCGATCTTTGCTGCTTCAACATGATCAACTGCTTTACCCACATTCACCTCAATATTATCAACCATGTTCCCCTGAAACACAAGAACATACAAGTCAAAGATGAAGAAAAGTGTGTTGGATTCACATAATAAAAGTGTCTTTACAAAAGCAATGAAAAACACTCTACACTCAGATGTACAGAAAGTAAAACAGAAATTTGCTATAAAAGGAATTTAACAGAGAAATAATCACAATCTTTCTTACCTCTCAGTGTCTCTCCACAGTAAGCAGTCAGTAAGCAAAACAACGGTGGATTGGTCAATAATGTATCAGTGACATATATGGTGAATAACCAATCAGTGCTCTTTAGATAATGTTGTAAATGTATGATCAGAGAAAATGATTATTTAAAGCTGCGATCGGTAACTCATGTCTCTCTACCGCCATCTCTGTTTAAAACATAAAACTGCAGGTTACTTTACGAGCAAAATGACATTTCCCACAAAATCCTACCCAACATCTCAAAGTATAAATCATTGATATGAGCCTGATGTTGTAAATCAGGGTTGAGGTAAGGAAACTGTGTTGAGTGCTGATCTGTTATTTATTACTCAATAACCGATTTTTGTTCACATTTAATCAAATGTTACGGATTGCAGCTTTAAGCTCTGATCCAGAACTACACGGACAGCTGCTTTCAGACAGCAGAACCTTGTAAGCACGCACACCACAAATCTCAGCACATGTAGGTAGAACACAGTCATTAACATGTTGCTAAGCTAATGACTTAACTTTCTGTGACTGAAAAATGCAAATGAATACATGGAGAAAGACAAAGAGAAGAACGAGTAATGCAAACAGAGCACTCACATCTGGAAATCACAGATGAAGTCACAGAAGACAGGCTCAGATGAAGCCACTTCAAGTCACTGCATGTGGCTTCAGAACCAAAGACCAACAGAATGAGTTTTTCACACAGAGGAAAAGAGAAACGGGGGCTGTCAGATATCAGAGGTAAAGAAAGAGAAGACGATGAAGGGAAAGAGAAGACACTGACAGGAAAAGCTTGATGGAGGTTTGATGTGTGAGTGATGGAGGAGCAGATGAGTGTACCTGACTCTCCACCAGCATGGCGATGTCTACAAACATGTCATGCAGTTCCTTGATGCTGCTCTCCAGACGCACAATGTCTTTGTGACGCGCTTCAATCTCGCTCAAGGCTTGCTTAGAGATTCCTGAATCCACAATCTACAACAAACACACACATTATTCAATTAGAATTACACATTATTAGTTGAGGCAATGCTTTTATGTCTGGTCCGTCAGGCCCCCAAACAAACAAATTTCATTTGATACCACTGGTGACAGGAAATAATCACTTCACTGTTTATGATTATTATTATTGTTATGATTCTGTGGTTTTAATACAACTTCTTGCAACTTGAGTGCATCTGAAGTTTCTCTGGTGCATGACATGACAGTTCAATCACACACACACGCGCACACACACACACACACACACGTTACCCCTGCTGTGAAAACTGCTGCGTTCCCGCCCTCCAGCATCTCCTCCAGCTCCTCATCAGTTGTGGTTTTACCAGCTAGAGCGAGAAGCAGAAGAAACAAGAGTTAGAGAAGCAGCGTCAGTTTCAACCACAGACCTGAGAAACATACACTGCACACTGTGAGCAGCTGAAGTCACCATCACTTCTGAAGATGAGTGTGTGTGTGTGTGTGTTTGAGACACTCACTGATCTCTAACTGTCTCTGAATGCGACCTTTGCTCTTCTCTCTGAAATCCAGCTGAGCTTCATTGTATTTGGTCATCACATCGACAAACTTCCTGGACAGAACAGCATGCTGACAGAGAGAACAAGGGCGTGGAGTTAATACAGCACAGATAATTTACAGTCAGCTGGTCTTTATATTGGGATAAAGACCGGCTGAATTTACACTATGCTTCATATTATATGGCTATTTGCCGTGTAAGCGGGATCAAATGCTTTCAAAGCTAGTTGTGTTGAGGCTCTAGCCTCTCTGAAATTGTCTACACCACCTATAAACCGATAAAGTCGCTCGGAGAAGCGCTCTGATATTACTTAATGCTCAGATAGGTAGACGTTCTCGAGGAACATCAGGCAGCTGGATGGAGGACATCACTGACCAATCAGAACTGAGTATTCCAGAGCGTCTGGTGATGACTCACCTGTGATTTGCGTATTCTCATGTCAGCTGAAACTCTTTCCACTTCTTCAGTCTCCAGGTTTCTCTCAATGGCTAGACACACACGTGTAAACAGTGGTTTAGATACAGCAGGAAGTCACTCACATCACTCTGGGTCAACAGTATGTTTTTTGGTAAAGCAAACCATGCTCTGTCTAAACCACAGAGCAGCCCAGCATACTGTACACCGCAGAGCAGCCCAGCATACTGTACAAGTAAAAACTCACTCTTCAGTTTGTTACGGGCATTGTTGGCCATTTTCTTGATATCGTTAGTGAGCGCCTCCAAATCATCTTGCGTTTCTGTTAACGAAAGGAAAACATTCACGGTAAGACCAAGAACATGATTTAAGAAAATAAGGAAGGTTTTGATTTCACTGATGTTAAACACTGATGTTGCATTTCCAAAGTCTTTATGAATTTCAGCTGTTTTGAGAAACCATTAAACAGGAGCTAAAATGACAAGATGACTTTCAGTTTGTCTACGTCATTTATTACTTCCAAAAAGGTTTTTCACAGCGACCATTGTTGGTTCCCAAGGACCTTTTAGTCAAAGTTTCCTAGTAAATGTAAATGTAAATCTTACTCTGGTCTGACGTTGGTGCGGACAGAATAACTGAGTAAAGCTTCTTCACTTCCGCCACATTCTCATCGATCTTATCGATGCTGTTTCTAATGTCTTCAATCTGAAACACACACACGAGGTCTCTTAAAAAACCCTCATTCACACAAAGCTCGTTTACACCAACACACACTGTACAAACACACAGAAGACTGTAACCTGAGAGAAAAACTCGTCCATAAAAGCAGCGTTGTCCACGGCGATTTCAACATCTTCATCATCATGATCACATGTCTGAAACACAATAAGCACTCACATGAGAAATACAGTTATGTACAGTACAGATTCTTTTACTTAAATCTTTACTCTAAATCGTACAATTTTTAATTTTTTTTTTACTTCTATGTAAGACAGTGGTAAAAAGCATTTTACTACATGTCGTACTGTGTATGATTTTGTATGTGACAAATAAAATTTTTATTTTACTGTACTTAATCATGCGCTAGAACTTTACTGGAAACCCAAAAGCATAAATCAACCCTGAATAGCTAAACATTTCTCCTGTGAAATGTCAAAAATATGTAAATAATGTTCAACTGGTATCTTTAAGTTCATCATGAACTGTAAATTATGACCTCCTTCACATTAATATGTGACGTGTTTCTGAGTGATTATGTTTGATTTTGTGTTCGTGAGATCTGAGTGTTGCACTGAATAAACTGCAGGTGTAGCTGCAGCTTGACATGAGAAGAGAAGACAGTGATATCACAGCATGTTATGACAACGACTGAAAGATTACACACTCAAAACACTTCACAGAAGACAATATATGAATGAATGAAGTTATTTGTGAATAGCTTTCAGGGTAAACTGAACCGGACCTCACAGCACTGATGTTATATTAGAAGCGTGTAGAAACTATTTCAATAACAGTTTTACTGTCCGATTATGAGAATTACACGCAGCAACAATCACAGATGTTAACAATGTGCTGTGCGCGTGACAACCGTATAACTCACATGTGAGTCAGGTGATACGAGTGCTGACGTGCGATCACACCTTCATGTTTAACTCAAAGATTTCTCCTAAGTCATCAAAACTAAACTTCACACACACACACACACACACACACACTTTCTATCACTGAAACATGATATGCTGCAGAATAAAAGACTTTCACCCGCTGAGCGTCTGAGAGATCAAATAACATTTTAAACCCCTTTCAAACCATTACCATGGTAACCATGGTTTCCAAAATACCTTATTCCTGTTATTTTCTCTGTGAGAATCGGCATAAATCATAATAATCAAATCAAACGTTGTACGAAGCATTTTGAATCCTTAGTGGTTTGTTACTTTAGCAACTTGTAGCATCAACTAGATTTTTGCGTATTTGGAAGAAAATGTGACGCGTTCTTTCTTGTGCAAAACACGCCACAGTAATGCTACAGTGTTGCAAGCGTCGCATGTTTTAAACATGTTACTACATGTTCTAGGTGATTGCCGGGGTGTCGGTGTGAAGTCACTAAGATTTTCTGGGTGTTTACTAGATGGCTGCAAAAACTAATCCTTATAAACCGCTAGAAAATCTCCAGTTAACAAGCTGCATGCTTTAGTGTGTCATGCGTAATTGTTTGTGTTTGTGGGTAATTTTTGTAAGAGGACTGAAATGCAGCTAAAATAAGAAAAACAAGTAATGAAGGATGCTGCGTTAAGTTACTGTGAGAGTTTCTGTTGAATCACAAAGCTGAACTGCTCATGTGGAAAAATGTAACTGTATCCACTGCATTGTGCTGACAAAGAGTTCTGCTCTCTTTTCAGGTTTATTTGTGGACCTAACAATGTGTTGCCAACCCAACAAGTTCTTTGTGAAGGTCAAATACACACACACACACACACACACGTATGTGCAGTGTGCTGGAAATACTGTGAGTTGAGGTGAAAAGATAAGCCTACAACAGACTTCCTGCTGAGGGAACAAGAGTCCAAGACAAAATGTAAGTAAGTTATAGTGAAGTGATGTTATTAATGCTGACGCGAAGCATCTTGTCTAATATTGGTGTGATCAGAGTGCTCTTCACTCAGTATCATGCAGCGTTTGAAGAACTCACTGAATGAGTTCTCTAGAAGAACAAAAAACACTCACACATTGTTTCTTATCTGTTTAATGTCCCACAATTCCTTTAGGACTTTAGGATGAGCACCACTTTGTGTGTGTGGTGCTGGTATTTCGTATGTTATTGGGACCAAATGTCCCACAAGTATAGTAATACCAGTAAATTTAGTTCTTGTTGAGACATTTTATGTCCCCCTGAGGAAGGTTATAAACACACAGAATGATCTTTCTGTAAAATCTAAAACAGCAGAAAGTTTTCTGTGCTGGTTGGGTTAGTGCAGGGGGACAGTATAAAAAAACATTACGTCTATGGAATGTCCCCATATGTGTGTGTGTGTGTATGTATGTGTGTGTGTGTGTGTGTGTGTGTGTGTGTGTGTGTGTGTGTGTACTTGGTTTATATCAGACACAAGGAACTGAAGAACAGTGCAGACACACCAAGTTAAACATTTCAGAGAGAGAGAGAGAGAGAGAGAAACTCATTTACTGTGAGAGAGGAAGACGTATCCCTCTTAACAGGATTTCCTACACTGAAGAGGGTCACACACACACACACACACAATTCAAATGTTATTGTGTGTTGTGTGTACAATTCAAATGTTTAAATGTCTAAATCACATGTTATTATCAGTGTTAGCCGAGGCAAACATCAGTATTACTGCATGAGCATTAGCAGTAACTAGTAAACCAGTGCTCATAGTTTTGTGTTCTACACTGATTAAAAACAGGTAGAGGTGAAACCAAAAACAGGTGAGGACACCGAAACAGAGCCGAAGAGATTTTATGTATGCAAAACAGCATGGAAACACAACTATGACTAATGTAAATAAGGTTCAGCCATTAACACACACACACAGAAGTTCCTCCTCCGAACCCATCGCTGCCTGCTGGCTGCTTCAGGTAACAGAGTCAACAATAAAAATATTCGACTGGGGTCAAGAAACAAACCCTCACCTTTGACCCTGCCCTCAGCCTCAAACAATACTATGGTACTAAGAGCGTAACACAACATGTCTAGAGAACATGGTAATACTGGTGTGTTTGTAGTTAGTGTGGATTCAGAATGGATGGTCAATGACTTCTTTAAACATGTTGTCACATGATGTTAAATCAGATGATGAAGATCAACATCCTCATCCTGTTTCTCACCCCACCCCCATCTCCCCTAGAGGCCCTGGCTCTTACCCCCCCCCCCCTCACCGTCAGATGACGTCATCGGCTCCTCTACCCTGTGTACTTTCCTCTGTTTACCCCTCAAGACGTGATACCATATCTGATATCAGCTGTACCGCCATTAGGTGAACACTTGTTGGCTATTTATTAACAGACTCTTAACATTTAAATGGTTTGTTTACTGGTTTTTTATTTATTCCACTTTAAAACAACTTTAGACACAAAACTTGCCATCAAGTGTTTTGTTCTTGATTCACGATGTGATCATCATTATTAAATGAAATTTGACGTCAGGTTTTCTGTTGTGTGATGTCATATTCTCATACATTGTGACTCGCAGTAGTTCAGTACGAATATAAAGCCACACTCACCGCTTTCAATTGCTCCAATCGGTCCTTCATCTTTCAATCTGTTGGTTTACACTATATTAAAATAAGACAAGCAATAAATAGCAATAAAAACTGTGATGAGACTAAGAGGAGAGTCGTGAAGTCTGGCCGGGCAGCGGTTCTGGTCCGGTTCTCCACAACTCTGAGATCCGCGTTTTCCTGCTCGAGCGCGACCTGTTATTCCACCAGCGGTCCATGCAATATGGCTGCTCTTCTCCAAACCAGTAGCTTTTCTCCTCTAAATCTGTCCGCCCGGAGGATTAAAACAACAGTTGTGTCCAGTCTGTTTAATCTGTCTTCTCTCTCTCTCTCTTTTCTCGTTATAATCGCTCTGAATATGAGCTGTTCTCTCGCGCATGCTCTCTCTCTCTCTCTCTCTCTCTCCCCCGCCCGCGCGCACACCTGTGTGCTCACCTCACACGTTTATCCCTCAAACTTAAACCTGCTTGTTCGTAACTACTCATTTAATATTAGTAACTTCTATTATAAAGAATCTGTTTTTGATTAACCCGTATCTGCTTAAGTCTTGTTGGCTAGTCATTAGTTAACTAATATGAGTTAATCATGGTTTAGCTTTAGTGTTCTTTGTGTAGAATCTGTTTTAGTTTTTACTAGTAACTTTTACATACTAGTAACTACTCAAGACAATATATATGCTTTACTTATAACTAGCAGTATTTATTAAACAATAATACAATTAACACACTATTGTTACTACTAACATATTACTTAGCTAACATATCAGGCTCAGTTGAACTAGTACGTACTTTACCAATAACTATTCAACGTTACCATCTATTCCAGTTAAACAAGTAACCGATGGCCTAGTACACTAGTGCTAGTAATGTATTCTTTATTTAGTGATAACTCCATTCATATCTGTGGAATGTGAAGTGTATATCATCTACCAGTTGTATTCAAGCACACAAGTTAAAGATCGATGAGTATAACCCAATTCACCACACATGAACCACGAGAGCTGACATTCATTAACCACCCCTCCTCTGCTGAACGCACAAGCCATGTGATGGTACAACATCACGGGTGAGAAAACTGGTTTTATCAGCAGTAATGTAGCAGGAAAAAGGGACTAGTTTAAACTAGTTACCTTAAAGAGATAATTCACTCACAAATGCAAAGTCATCATTCATTTGCCATTGCAAACCAGTAAGATGAAAAAGGTTGGTAACAGACAGTAGCACCCATTGACTTGACAAAAAAAAACACTGAGACATTTCTTAAAATATCTACTTTTGTGTTCCACAGAAGTCATAGGTTTGTAATGACACAAGTAACATTTTCATTTTGGGGTAAACGGTCCCTTTAACTAACTGAGCAAAATGTTCACAGCATGACACAAAGTTTTGTGTTCCACTGAAACCCTCCCCATGAGTGACGTTTTTGAACCTAGTCTTCAACCGGCACTTCTGCATGCCCTCTGGTGACTAGTTAGAGAATTAAGTAGTGTGACAATTGGCCTACATCACTACCCTTACAATAATGTACATGGAAAATGACCAAAATTTTAATTAAAAAAAATGGCCAAAGACAGTTTGAAAGACAGCCCTTACTAAATCATAGTTCTAATCTTAGTTTAACATTCTAACCTTATTCTAATTTTAATAAACTACTGTAAATCAATAACCTTGTTTTACCCTTCTGTTTAAAAAAGAGAAACAAGCCAAAAACCTTTCACTCCAGGTTACATATTTTCTGAGTCATTAACTATACGTTTATAAGTTCAGAAGGAAAATATATTATTTTCCAGTGTTGCATGTCAAGAAATGTAATCTTCACTTGATATTTAAAGATTCAGGTTTCTTAAGTTGACTATGTAAAATTGACAATCTACTTAATTTAATATACACAATTTAATATATACATTTAATATACTCTTCTATTAATATCAAGACTGCAACTGAAGTGCAAAACCTAGATGGACAACCAGCAACATTTTCCCTTAAAACAATTGACCAGCACACCACAATTTAAGACAAAGCGGGGTTAATATGAGAATGTTTTATTCCAAGAATTTCTCTAAGTGCTTTACATAGAGAAGTAAGCACTGGAACACTCAACCTGCTCACACACTTCTTAATGAGTGTGTCACAGCACAGGCATGTCTGTACGAGTGTGTGCCTGGTGGCAACAGTTAGCATGTCTACAATGAAATGAATCGCACATTTTTACTCAAATCAGAACACAAGAAACAAATCCAAAATTGAAAAATAAAAATATTCTGCGCTGGGGGTTGTACAGTAAAAGGGTCAGGGGAGTAATGATCACCAGGAAAACCTGGTGACACTGCCATAGAGATCAGGAGCTAACAGGTTAAAGGTCGTCGTCTTCATCTGGAAGAGCCGTTTCTGACGCCACCTAGAAGAGATGAAGCACATCAGTAAAGACTCAGACACAGTTAAACATCAGACATGACATATAGATGTCAGATCATCAGACCCAACAGCTTAAAATATAAATCATTATAAACCATAAATGGGGGCATGGTAGAGATAGTGTTGAACACTGATCTGTCATTGTCCGGCTCAATACCAGATTTTCGTTCATTTTCACTATAATAATTATAGACTGCACACTGAAGAACATGTGCTTCTAGTCAATGCACTTACTTTCAGGTCGTGCTCGTACTGTGCAGCCAGCGATGGGTCCATGGCGATTTCGGGTGGGGCGAGGGCAGGCATCTCAACAAACTCCAGGTTAGGATCACCAATCAGCTTTCGTGCGAGCCACAGGAAGGGCTTCTCGAAGTTATAATTACTCTTGGCTGAAATGTCGTAGTACTGAGAGAGAAAGATCAACAGGAATCAACACTGTACATGACATCTGCAGCCCTTGATCTTTCATTGGTCCATTACGTCTCCAATATTGAAAGACAACAACTTCCAACCAATACATCACCTATGGCAACAGACGAAAGGTTTATTTACCTGTAGATTCTTCTTACGATGGAACACGATGCTCTTTGCTTTGACCTTCCTGTCCTTGATGTCCACTTTGTTACCGCACAGCACTATGGGAATGTTCTCGCACACGCGCACTAAGTCACGATGCCAGTTGGGCACGTTCTTGTAGGTCACTCGAGAGGTTACATCAAACATGATGATCGCACACTGAGCTGAAAACAGCGGGAAACCCGTTACATCACTGCAGTGGAGACAAAAACACTCCAGAATGTTCTAGATTACACATCTAGTAAACAGTTAATTAAACAAAGAACAGCAGCATTACCCTGAATATAATACCCATCTCTCAGGCCTCCGAACTTCTCCTGTCCAGCTGTGTCCCAAACATTATATTTGATGGCCCCTCTGTTGGTGTGGAAGACCAGGGGATGTACCTCAACCCCAAGTGTGGCTAAGAAGAGAGAAGATAAAAATGAGCGTCTCTCATGCAACATCTGCAGACACACAAACTCCTAAAACTGTGTGTTTGTGTAAGAAAACAGCTCCTAATGCTGCAAGACTCACCGACATATTTCTTCTCAAACTCTCCGGTCAAGTGTCTCTTCACAAAGGTGGTTTTTCCTGTACCTCCATCTCCTACCAGAACCAGCTGTGGACAAGCAAAGACATCTCACATTAACGGTGGACAGTCACCCGGTCTAAACATTGAGAAATGTAAATAACATATGCCTCGAAATAGTTATGCAACTGGTTTAAATACGTCTTAAGCAGGACGAGTCAGTGGACACAGTTTCGGATGGGTTTTGTTAATAAACTGTAATAATATAAGCTGAAAGTCGATCTTACCTTAAACTGAACCTGCGGCTCGTTTTCTGCCATCGCTGTATGTGTGAGTCTTTGTGTTGCTCTGCAGGAGAGATGGCGGGACAGTTAGTCAGTCACGTCACACAAAGGCCTCGCCGTTCCCGAATAATCACACTTACATAACCGGTAAAAACATGCCCCTGCCCCTGCATCACCCGTTACCCAACACACGTGCCGTGCGAAACTAAACGAGACAACTGCGTCATTTACACGAAAGGATGCGCGCGAACGCACGAGGCCGCAACTGGTGCAACAAACACCCGCAACTTCATCAAAACACTCACACACGCGCGAGTGAGTGAACGGTTAACCGAATAATCGCCGGTAATGAACACAAGTACCGTGCGTCACGTCGCCTGCGCACTTTTCTGGTTTCGACTGGAGCAAAAGAGGCCGATAACTAAACACCATCTCTCCGTGCTAACGCTAACAGGCTAGGCTACGTGGATGAAAAGCAGCGCAGGGCCTCCAAACGGGCCCCGCGTGTCATGTGGAAACGATTTAACCGATTCAGAGGCAGCGATGATGAACGGATCGAGAATGAATGAGTCGCGCAGAGAGCGGCAGGAAACGATTTCTCCCGCGGCGGTAACAGCCGCCAGTACCGCCAGCAACTCACGATGGCGCTGCGACAGAACCGCAACAAAACACACCAAACTCCGCGAATAAACACAATCGACCCGACTTACGAGGACTTAATACAGAGATTTTCAGGCGGGGCTCTGGCTACAGTAACACGAGACGGTGTTAACGGGCTGAGCGGGTCGCTGCGCACTCACCGGTGCTGAAGTGATGGAGAAAGAGAGCAAATGGCTGCGCCCGCGCGGGATTCAGCATGGGTCACATAAACGCTTCCGCCCCACCACGTGACCCGCAGAGCGGAGCCGCGTCCCCTAGTGTTCAGACCGAACGGAAGGTGTTTATTTCTCCCTCTCACAGTCAACACAATCGTCAAGGGGACATGTGTGGATATGTGTGCATATGACATTTTTAGCCTGAAATGTTAATATAAAAATACCCGTGTAATCTGTCAACTTCTCCAGTTATAGATCTTTCTCTCCCTAACTAATCTTTAACTAATCTTCCTCTCCCGCATGATTAGTTAACACTAAGAAAAGATGTTCACCATTAATGAGGGTCAGCCCTCTCACACACACTGTCATGTTACCACAGAGATTTGTGCTTGTCTCTTATGATATGCTTTGCACTCATATGGAGACTCGTTTGACAGTGACTCAGGATGTAGGGCAGAGGTGTGGGTGATTTCAGACCTGCTATTCACTACCTCTAACATTAAACAGCAGGTAACTAGTACATGTAATAAACTATGACCCAGAGGAAAACAGCATTGTTGTCTAACAACTGACATATGAACCAGACCTCATTTGTGATCTGTGTGACTGTTCTTGTATAGTAGTACAGTAGTACAGTTCTGTACAGTTAGTACAGTTTTCAATAATACAGTATTGTACAGTTATTACAGTTTTAGTCATTTTCAGTAGTAAAGTATTGTAGTTATAGTACAGCAACTAGCTTCCAGGTGCTCAACAGGAAGTGAGCCGATAATGGCATGTCCCCCTGGAAACGATGACCAGGCGATTCACTCCAGGAGCAATTCTGCCTCTTTGTCAGACAGTCATAAATAAACAAAGACAATAGGTCAAATATTCATGTCCAGCAGTGGGACTGTGATATTTTTAATGAGAATTCTGTGCAATGATTTAACACGGCCTGCCCTGGTTTAAAACCATTATCAATTTAATACAAAAATAAAAACAGGAGGAGATATTTGTGCCCAAGTGTATTTAACAGTATTTGAGAGTTTGGTTGTGGGAGTTTCTGTACACTTCGTTCATTCTGACAGTTTTTTCTGATCTCAGTTTTGATCTATGTAATGTTACGATGATTATGTCTGATCTTCATTATCACTGTCACTTGCAAGCACTTCCTGGCTCCGCATCGTCTGATTGGTCAGCTGAGAGGAAGTGGGCAGAACTGAACCGAAGAAAAGCGAACAAAACTGGAAAAGAAAAACGAGGGAGGGCAAGAAGTAAATATTAGTCAGACATGTTGGTCATCTCATATTTGTATATGAATTACTGATTAAATGACTACCGTACCTTCTTGTTAGGAGGTCTAAGTGATTCTTCTTGCTCTTCTTCATCCTCATCTTCACTGGCCGGGTGTTTTATGTTATTGGTGTTGTGAGGTGGGGAAGAGGGTTCATGTGATGACCCTGGGAGTTCACTGGTTTCCATGGCAATGAGAAATGAGTCCATATCATCACACATAAAGTCATCTGTTGTTTGCTCGGTTACCGGACTGAATGTAACAATAGCATACAGTAGGTAATGTAAGTCAATGTAACATTGTTAATATTCTGAGTGTAACTGTATTGCATATTTCACATTGTTACCATGTTGTGTTGGTATGTACGTGATTCTTTTGATGTGAGTCTTCTGACAGTGTAGCAAGTACAAAATTAGCCTCCAACACACTGTCTGTCACACTCAGGATAACTGGACTTCATTACAGCAACATACACACACAAACATACACACGTTAGCATAAACAATGAGCCACACATACAACAAAACAACTTAACCAGGGCTGGTTTACAAACACACACACTCACCTGCCCGGCTCATCAAAATACATAGAGATCGGAAGTCCGGACGACTCAGCAAACACAAGCAAACCCTGATGATAAACCATAATTAAATTAAAACCTGACAAATCTGGCAAAACCTCCCTTTGTAAATGTCCTTATTTGTAAAAACTCTATTAAAACGTTTTTATTTTTGGTGTTTATAATATTGTTTGTAACTAGTGTGTATGAAAACCATAGACTTATATTGTATGTGCCCATTTAGACAGATAAGTAACCGTGTGTGTGTGTGTGTGTGTGTGTGTGTGTGTTTTCACCCTGAGCTCTTTCAGGCAGAAAGTGATGCTGGTCTGACTGCTAACAGCAAAATGATCAAACTCCTCTGAACTCAAACACAGCTCTGTCATCATTGCTCGAGAATCTGATCAAACAAGGAAAGAATTTGACATGATTTGTTGGATCTTAATCTTCTATTATGTGTAACAGCAGAATAATGTAAACAGTGACACAAGACTGATACCTGCATCATCTTCAATGTGGTTTCTGAGCCACACGCGGTCCTGACACACAGATAGATTCACTTCCTCCAGAGACGGAGGGAAATGTAGAACTGTGTCCACCATCACCCTGCAGCGGACACAATCAAATATGAAACAGAAAACAATGTAAATAAATGAACATTACATTTGTTCATTTAATGCTTTATTAATGTATAACGCGTGATGGAAACCTGGGCTGAGCTTGAAGCACATTGGCGCAGCTTTCTTTATCAAACACAGCCTGCAAACTTTCACAGTCTTGAAACGATAAATTGTGTGTTTTTAAGAGCCCTGTAACACAAACACAAGCTGATAAGTTACCCACACTGTACTGTATTTTACTGAACACTGTGCTATACTGAACTGTGTTTTACCGAACACTGTGCTATACTGAACACTGTGCCATGCTGAACTGTGTTTTACTGAACACTGTGCTATACTGAACACTGTGCTATGCTGAACTGTGTTTTACTGAACACTGTGCTATACTGAACTGTGTTTTACTGAACACTGTGCTATACTGAACTGTGTTTTACTGAACACTGTGCCATGCTGAATATAAAAACATGTAATGCTCTCCCATATTTTTAATCCTATTAACAACAACGAATCACAGTGTTGATTTGAGGGGAATGTTTGTACCGTGTTTACAGTGTAGAGTTATAGTCAAACGACTCTTCTCACTGTTCAGCTGAATTCGACACTTCTCCACTGAGCGCTCCAGAGACGACAGGGACTTGAACACGGCCTGCACGCTCTGAAGAGGAGAAAAAGAGAGAGAGTAGCAGGAGAACAATCACCAGAACAAGACATGCAAAGAAGACATTTTTGTGCAATGTCTAAACAAATTATTATTTTTATAACCTACCAAATTATTTTTAAGCATAGTTAAGCTGTTAAATATATAACATATTACATACATATATTGTTGGTATATGTTTAACTAGACAGAGAGATAAATAGATAGACAGGCAGATATAGACAGGCAGATAGAATCAAATTTAAAGCAACAATATAAACTAAGTCTATTTGAAAATAGACCCAATCATTCATCAGATCATGAGGGAAGAGCAGGAAGAAGAGTCGAGATGGAAAGAACAGCAATACTGTTACCTTGATGGGCATCTTACAGCAGATGGTCTGATCTGATGGAGTCTGATATCTCTGGAAGAAGAGCGGGGAGAGACAGAAACAGGCAAAAGCTGAGCGGGAAGAGTTGACCGACCGCAGGGCCAGCTGAAACACACCACATACATGTAAGTCACAAGACCTGACAGATTAAATGTAAACACTCTGCTTCACACACACACACACACACACACACACACACACACACACAGAGTACATACTCCATCATTCACAGGCTCCAGATACAGCTCCTCACCGATCCTGGACAGGGAATGGATGGCTTTTGCTAAAACTACAACAGCACATGTCACTCATATTTAAACAGCCATCAGAAGTCAACTGTATATAAGAAACAAGAAACGTTGCGCGTTAAACGCCCGTTCACGCATGACGCGTCGGATGAACGCCTGCGTCGCGTCTTAAACAATCTTAACGAGACATTAAACGCGCTTCACGTGTGAAAGGTTGTAAGTTGGTTTCCATCACCTTTCACGTTTCCTCCGGCCGCGACACAGTCCATCATGTGTTCGTGTCCAGTATCATGTGTATGTGAATTATGCTTCACCTAAAGATTATTTATTAAATCACGAATCAGGGGACCTGACGCATGATATTATTAGTTTTATTAACAAGTTGAAAGAAGTTCCGCTACTTTAAATGATCCTGTAAGTTCACAGATGACGGATGACGCAAAACTCCAACACTGTTTACTTCGAACGCGACATGTGGCGCGTATTTTCTGCTCTAGCCAATCAGAGCGAAGTATCACACAACCTATGCATACGTCATAATAACGCGTCAATGATACCAACTAAACTATTTGTAGTGCAGATAAGACATTGGAACTACATTTTAAAACACAGCCCCATTTTATTTAGAAAGTTTTCATTTTTTGCATCGCAACATGTGAAGCGGTTTAGATTCTGCATAGTAACAACTACCAGCTTAAATCATGGATGTTTTATTAATGTAGTTTTCACGGTTACAATAAAATGATGCAGTGTGTCAGCTGCTTGTATAGCATGATGATAAAATAACTAAAATTACTCCCCAGACCGGTTACTTTAAGGTATGGGTAGGCAATCACGGACAGGCTGGCAATAGTAAGCTAGCTTTGAAAGCATAAGATCCCACCCTTCCTTTAGAGTGCTCTCCAAAACCATGCCTCCAAAACCACACCTCCTACAACATGTAAACCCACACATAGTTTGACAGACAAATAAGATATTTTCAACATTATTGCATTCAGACCGAATAACAGGATGAACATTTTGTGGTCCTGCACCATCCACGGAAGATATTTGTGTATAAATAAATTTAGACCACTTAGTGATTGCTATCAGCATGTGAAAAGACTATCAACCAGCATAAAAAATATGTTTCTGGAAAAGTTTTCTTACCCTGCCCTTAAAATCTCCAAGTATTTTTTAAAGTGTCAGTTATATAGCAGCTGCAGAGAGGAAACAACAAAAAGCCACACTTGCCCTACCTGTCCAGCTAGGTTTTTGGACACACCTTTTCTGTTTTTACTACAAACCCCTTCCTTCCAAAACAGTTCAGAATTTTAGAACAGGTCAAGCAGTGCTGAGAGCTCACGAGAACCTCGCAACACAGGAATCACGACAAATTCATAAACAAACTGTTTAGAGGAATCAACGGAACAGACACAGTGTTTTGACACAGTTCTACCTGCATCTAGCACAGACAATCTATAGCGGCATTTAGCGTCTGTGTGCTTGTATGCGTACGTGGAATGTAATTCTGTCTTTGTCAGTGTTGCATGGCAGTGACTCTCTGCGTGAGATTTCAGGTGTGAGCAGGTGATGTAATCCAGCATCAATGGAGAAGCTGAATCCGGTCTCTGGCACTCATGTGTTGCTGGAATCTTTGCTTCAGAGACTACAGCTCAACACTCACACCAACAGCCACTCATACACTGATGCGCAAGCAAGCAGTCCGTCTGCAGAGATTAATGCTGAAACACGAGAGCCTTCATCTGAAGCAGCAGTTTATCCGTTTGGAAGTTCACCCGACTACAGCAAAGAGCAAGACAGACGCTTTACTGTTTGGAATAACAATGAGAGCCCGTGGACTCAACAATCATCATATTTTGGTGGTACAAGAACATCGGTTTCAAATCTTCCAGTCAGAAGGATCTGGAAACACGGATCTTCTGCTAAACCCAAACGAACACCATTAGTATGGGGAGAACACAACCACTTTACCCCAGAGAGGAGCAGTGATGTCATTTCCAGGGCTGGAGTGGATGGGACATCAAGCACATCACCTTTTTTCAAAACAGAACCGTACCAAACGCCCCCTGACCTTGTAGTGCAAACATTCACAACAGCACCTTCAGTGTTGGAAACGTCAGAGGTCAGGGGTCAAAGTGCCACGTGGAGTCGCGGTGTTGGGAAAGATACTGTGAATAAAACCAAGACGAGTAAAAAATGGGGGGAGGCGAAGAGGTGGGCACAGAAGGTAAAGGAGCGATGGAGAGAAAGACACAGAGGCAGAGAGACAGAACAAAGAGATGATGGAGAAAGATGGAGAAAAGTATCAAATGAAGAGGTGCACGTGAGTATGTGTTTCAGTCTGAGTCAGTTCTGCAGAACATGTGCTGCTGACAGCTTGACCAGCTAGACACTGAGTTAGTGATGCTTTACTTTCACTGTTGTGCGTACACTGATAAATGAAGTTCACAGAGATGCTATCGAAGAGAACCGTTCCCCCGAGAACCATTCAGCCAAAAGGTTCTTAAAAGAACCATTTCTTTCTGATCTTTTTCCATTTTATATAAATAACGTTTGTCACTACTTTTGTGAAACAGAGAGATGTTAAACGTTCTTTATGGAACAACACATCATCTTATAAAATGTTCTTTATGTTTTAATTTAGAGTAATCTTCCTTCATTATCGGGGCTTGTTGATGTGACTAACACAGTTTCAAATCCTGAGAATCCAAACGTCCACAATGAACCAGTCAACACAGAACTGGACGGTTCTGTCAGTAGTTCACCGAGCTACATGAGGTAACCAGCTCAGCCAATAAAGGAGAAAATATAACTTGTTCTGGATTGTTAATTTAATGTTTCATGTTTATTATTGATCATAATTTAAATACCTAGTCATGTAGCTTTCAACATAAATGATCCATAACTACTCAAAGAAAGAATGATGTTTTTATTGGTTGTATGTTAACATGAACAAACATTAACTTGTATCTTCCTCATCTCTTGTTCTCTTTTGTCAGTGAAAATCTGTTCACCTTTAGCACTTCTAATTTAATGGATGAGATCTTCAGTGGAACAGAGTGGGCTCGATTTCTCTCAGTTACCAGCACCAACCAGAACCAATCAAATGAGTCAGCAGGTAGCCTTAACCAATCACGTGAAGAGACATGGACTAGCAAATGGAATCGTTCAGACACAACAGACTCTGATTTCATTTTGATTCAAAAGCCGACTGCGTGCTTTACACGAGACACAACCTCTAATGAACCTGTTTATAACCAAATCAAGACATCCAGGAATGTTACAGAACTCACAAATCAATCACAAACTTCTGATCTGGGTACAAACCAGTTACAAACCCCCAGTCTGAGGCTCACCGAGACTCAAATAAAAGAACAGACACAGTTTTCTCAACATCACTCAAATGAATCAAAGGTGTTTAGCATTCCACAGTCTCAAGATGGGAGAGAAAATGCCACACCTCTCTTGCATCTCTCATATCTTAAGGTGAGAATATACACAGTAAGATAACTAGTGTTTTTAATAATAGTTTAATAAGAGTTCTGCTAATTAATGACGCTTGCTAAGGCACTGTACAGCCTGTACTGTATGTAAGATTACTTATCTGGGATATATTGCACATTCATTTGTTCCTTATATTAGTCTTAACATTCCTTAGCACTTCCTTCTTATTCCTCAGGCAGCAGTTAGTTCCTCCTCAGACACACACGGATCTCTGAGGCGTAAACGCGAGCACTGGACTAACAGAAGGGAGCCGTCTGAAGATGCAGGTCAACAGATGGACCACAGCAGCTCTCATGTGGCCACATACTCCACCTGCAGTATCTCCCCATCATCTTCTCTCAGCTCTCTCCAGAACTCTGAAGATTCTGAGTCTTCTGTATCCATGGGAACAGCCGTTAAAAAGGTAGGCCATCTGCATGTCAAAAGCTAACTTTCATGTTTGTAAATATAAAAATAATTTAATTTAACGCTTGTAAGTGGCTCTGTGATACTACAAACAAAGCGACCACACGTGTTATTTGGAGTAGTTATTTTGTGGTGTTATTCAAATGCTCGTTGGGTGGAATTTTAGTTTGTCATGTGACCACAGCCACAGACAATGGATGACATATTGTGAGTCACTGTAAAAACTTTTAATCCTACAGGAAAATGTACATTTCATTACTTAAAGCTTAAAATAATTTCAGCTGGGATTCCTGACAACTTTGCTCCCTCATGCTCATGAGATTATATATCACAGTCATACCCCAACCAACCCTCACAAACATTAACCAGAGTTTTCTTATAGTACAAGTGTAGTTTGTGCGTTTTAGTGCATTTGTATAAGCACAATTTTATTACAAATACAACAGTTAAATTATGGTTGCTGTAGCAAAACCGCATCAACTTGTGGTCATCATGGTTTGTTGGTTTTATTTAGAACAATTACAGTAAATATTGTTTCTCGTCTTCTTCAGAGGAGGATGGAGGACACCCGTCATGTTCGATTCTCTGAGGAGGTAATCATCTTACCACCCAGCATCTGGCCAGAGGAGGAGGATGATGATGATGAAGAGGAGAGGGTGGAGAAAGAGGCTCCCCACCCCTCTTTCCCAAAGTGGAATGTGTCTTTTAAAAGCAAAAGTAAAAAGTACAAATTTTAACTTTCTTATTATTAATTAAACGTTTCTAATGATTTCAGCGCACAGAGATTTTCACAGTAGATCTTTCGTGTTACACAGTACATGTTCATGTAATATATATATGTGTATATGTTGGATAAAATATTAAATTCAGTTTTTATAGTTCAGACACAGGAACCCCTTTTTTTAGTTCTATGTAAAATACTGTGAACACAACATGTAACACAATGTATTTTTAATATGTTTTCTTATGTGCTTCATATTATTTAGTATTATGTCTGTTAATGATAAATGTGTTTTGATGGAACAGTTGAGACCTCATGTGCGCTAACTCCCTTGATTAATAATGTTAGAATTATTGTAATAAAAGTTTCTAAGACAGAGCATATATTAAACATTCTTTTATTCCCTTGGTATGCCGCTCTGCTATGCATTATGAAATATGCATTATGAAACATGTTTGTATTTTTCATAATAATCATATTATCCAATAAATCAAATTCTTTATACAATTACACGATCAATCTGCAAATCATTAACAATCTCAACATTAATTAGCAGTGATGTTATTTAGATTAGTCACATCGGCTAACATCGTGTCGCTCCCTCATGATGTCCAATAGAAACATTTCCTGAGTCATTTAATTTCTTCTCCAGCACCTTAAATGACGTCTGGCTGCACTTGTAGAGTTTGCTGTTGGCTGACACCTGTCAGTGAGGAGCAGAGAAAGTCTGTTATTACAGCTACTGTCTGTTATTCCAGCTACTGTCTGTTATTCCAGCTACTGTCTGTTATTCCAGCTACTGTCTGTTATTCCAGCTACTGTCTGTTATTACAGCTACTGTTTGTTATTCCAGCTACTGTCTGTTATTCCAGCTACTGTCTGTTATTCCAGCTACTGTCTGTTATTCCAGCTACTGTCTGTTATTCCAGCTACTGTCTGTTATTACAGCTACTGTCTGTTATTACAGCTACTGTCTGTTATTCCAGCTACTGTCTGTTATTCCAGCTACTGTCTGTTATTCCAGCTACTGTTTGTTATTCCAGCTACTGTCTGTTATTCCAGCTACTGTTTGTTATTCCAGCTACTGTCTGTTATTCCAGCTACTGTCTGTTATTCCAGCTACTGTCTGTTATTCCAGCTACTGTCTGTTATTACAGCTACTGTCTGTTATTACAGCTACTGTCTGTTATTACAGCTACTGTCTGTTATTACAGCTACTGTCTGTAATTACAGCTACTGTCTGTTATTACAGCTACTGTCTGTTATTACAGCTACTGTCTGTTATTACAGCTACTGTCTGTAATTACAGCTATGAGTAAACTGAGGTCAGATGAACTGGAAGAACACGGCACCTCTTCAAATTTCTTGGCTTTGTACTGGTCAGCGCCTTTGTGGAAGTTGAGAAGGATGATGTCACAGAACAGAGTAGCCTGCAACACATGCAATTACGTGTTTAAACATACATGCATGAGGTCATATAGTACACGTATGAATTTGAGAATGAACTTGTGCAGGTTTTTGCACGTTTCCTGTTTCGGAGACTCAGAAGCCGCAGCTGCAGCAGTGCAGCTCTGTCCAGTTTAACCAGTAACTGGATATTTACTAGAAACTGTGACGGATGCTTTGCAGTGTGATTTAAATGTAAATACGGGTGAATATGTCATTTTTTTTACAAGTTTTAGCACAAATCCAATCGCTTAGAAAAATAACAGCACACCTCTTTTCAACACAGAATGTTTTACCCAAATTCAGGTGTTATTTATGGCTGTGGCCCAAAGGGGGCGAGATTAGGAGGTTTGTACCTGTGTGTGTGTGTGCACGTGTGTGTGTACGTGTGTGTGTGTGTTACTTTGTCATTACCAGTCCCACTGATGTAATCATTGTGACAAAATTGATCAGAAAGGGAACAATGCTGAACTTTCCTGCCTAGAGACAGATAAGCAAAGTTCAGTGTGTCAGCTGCATTACAGAATATACATACAAGACCATTAACACACACACACACACACACACACACACACACACACAGAACTCATGCACACACAGAACTCACACACACACACACACACACACACACACACACACACAGAACTCATGCACACACAGAACTCATGCACAAACACACAGAACTCATGCACATACACACACACACACACAGAACACACACACACACACACACTACTCACATTGCCTGATACGATTATGAGGAAGCGGATGGCATACGCTTTATGAAGCGTCCGATATTCAGTCCCATCTGGAGACCTGTAGTATTTAGCAAACCTGACAGCAAAATAAACCAAGACGCAGTTGCAGAACATACAAAATACAGAATAAAACAAACATGAGTGTGTCACCTGAAGTTAAATCCTTTGGAGACTCCGCTGTGCCCAAACACAGCATCCAGACGTGTGATGGAGTACTGAGGGTTACACTGGTCCTCCGAATAATCCAGATTACAATTCCAGACTATATTAATCCCAATCTCCCCTCCCTCATAAACACACACACACACACTCATATCTGGGACTTTATATTCACTCAATGGTTCATATCTTCCGTGTATAATATATGCATTTTTTGGAGAGCTCACACATTATTTAAAGCTGCAGTCTGTAACTTCAGTAACAACAATTAGTTATTGATTAAGTAGATAACAGATCAGTGATTAACACAATCTCTTTACCTTACCCTGATTCACAACTGTACGTTTATAATAATGATTTATCATTATTTATCATATCATTATTTATCGAGCTGTCGAGTCTGATTTTGTGGCAAATGTCAGTGTGTAAACAGACAGAAGATGCGGCTACTATATCACATGTGCTGATGCTGTAGATGATGCAGCGTTTGTAGCTTCTTCTTACAGCAGCTGTTTACTGTCGTTTAAACTTCATCCACTTATAAAAATAAAATAAATGGAGATGGTGGTATAGAGCAAACATAAGGATTGCAGCTTTAAATCATGTCTCTGATATAATGAGAACAGGACGAGAGGATGAATGTGAAGACAAAAAGCGAAACAAGACTCACAGTTTTGGTGATGCTTGTTTGGTTGATGTGTTTGAGGATATCTCCCACTCTGAAGATCGGACACCATGGGTTCTGCTCTGGCTCATAATTGCAGCTCTGAATGTACGACTGGTTTATAGTGGAAGGAAAGTTTCCTCTGTGACGGCCAGAGAGAGAAACAGGAAACTGAAATCAACCGTTCAGCAACTTGACTTGTTTAGACTCAAGACGGCAACGTTCATTAAATCATTTATAAAACAGTCATACCAGAATTCATCAAAAATAATCGTTTTAATTGTCGTGCAAAAGAAAGAAACTCACCTGGTGACATTAAAGCGAGGAAATCGAATACTGTTCTTAATGAAGACTGTGAAGTTTTCCACCTCATTCATCTGATTCCTGAAAACAAGCAGATGAGCGTCATTTAAATGTGTTTTAATCATGAACACACTGCAGTATATACTACCACTGCTGTATATACTGCACTGCTGTCCATACTACACTGCTGTATATACTACACTGCTGTATATACTACACTGCTGTATATAGTACACTGCTGTGTACACTACACTTCTTCTGTCCTCAGCACACAGTGTGTGAATCAGAACACTGAAGGATAAACAAACATGAGTACACATCACTGTATACACATCACCTCATTATTCTGCTTCATTCTGTGACTGCTGTGTTCTGTGTACAAACATTCTCTTTATACATTATTAATACAGTTATAATAATGTCTTTATTGCATGTCTATAATGTCAATATTATGACTAATATTTCAGCAAATATCAGCAAACAAAGTGTATGTTTTGTGATGTTACTTCAAATGTGACGCATGGCTGTGTTAATATGTGTTAATATGTGTTAATAATATGTGTTCATATGCAGGAGTTACACTTTAACTTGATCATTCTCTGCAGGACACCAGCCTTGAACTTCACACTGTCCTTTAGTGCTGTTCACATCAGACATCTGCCTCAGACATCTGCCTGTCACCATACCTGTGAAACACACACGCACACGCGCACACGCACACGCACACGCACACACACACACACGCACACACACACACACACACACACACACACACACACACACAGGTGAAGCAACTTCAGAACAGCAGAAACCAATAAAACGATTAAAAAAAAGAAGGAAGACTCACCGTTGCCTAGATGTGAGTTTGTGATCTGACTGCAGTCTGCGTCAGTCTTACATGAGTATTTTTCATCATTCTGACAGAGAGGAAAGAATATGACACAATCTGACACAATCTTCACAAGTTTGGTCGATAATAACAGCATTTATTTATGTATGTTTATTTATGTATTTATCAGTATGTATGTTTTTATGTAATGTACGGATGTCTGCAGTATATATATATATGTATATATAAATGTATATATATATATATATATATGAAACTCAGAAATCAGTTTTACCTCAGGGCAGTATCCTTGCGTCTGATTGGCTGTTAGGATCATTCTGGTGATTATGCAGAATGTAGACGAGCCCTGAAAACACAGTGGAGAAACTCAGACAGTCTCAAAGCAGTGCAGAGAGAGAGCGAGAGATCTTCAGCATCATCTGCTGACCTGCGGTGGAGAAACATAATCTGCTACATCCATCACTTGATTGTTCATGAAGCCCAGACCCTTGACCTTAGTCATGACCGCAGACTCTATTCCTGTGTCACGGTCCTGATACCCTTTCTCATGCAGAAACACCCAACTCAAAACACAAACACACAAATCATAATCATACACATACACAAATCACATACAGTTTAATGATAGCGAGTCCTCTATATGCTATGCAGTAAAACAATTAAATTCTTTGTCTATGACAACACAATGAAGTTTGACGCATGACGATAATTAATGTATAGAAACTGAAACATAAATCTATATATAATTAACAATATTATGTTTAGGGTTGTAAAGATGGGGAATTCTGGAAATATTCCAAGATGGATTATTATAAAAATGTATAGGAATTTAGGAGAATTAAACAGAAATTTGGGGTAAATTTTACAAACTATCACATATAAATAAAAAACAAATTTGATATATTTTGTCCTTCCCAAATATTTCAGTGGTTGAAGCCCTTCACTGCATTAAACCCACTTTTACATTTACGAGCCAAAACTCAGAATAATTTATTCCATCAAAGCTGCAGAAGACTCAGTCAACCTCACAGGTGTTGTTGCTCTGACAGCGCACACATCAGCTCTTACCAGATGAAGTACAAGAGAATTAAGAGCTGCACAACGCGGTTGATGATTCCCACAGACCAGCTCTTCACCACAACTGATTTAGTTGTTTCATAGACAAGGAAATCTGTGATGAGACCCATAAATCTGGAAGGCATTGCAGATGTGTCTTTTGTGTTGCTATAAAACTGAGGAAAATCACACAATAAATCCAGTTCTGCAGCTACACCAGTGTGAGCTGAATGCTGGAACTTCTCTCTGTTTAATCCTGTTCTGCAGCTAAACCAGTGTGAGCTGAATGCTGGAACTTCTCTCTGTTTAATCCAGTTCTGCAGCTAAACCAGTGTGAGCTAAATGCTGGAACTTCTGTCTGTTTAATCCAGTTCTGCTGCTAAACCAGTGTGAGCTGAATGCTGGAACTTCTCTCTGTTTAATCCAGTTCTGCAGCTACACCAGTGTGAGCTGAATGCTGGAACTTCTCTCTGTTTAATCCAGTTCTGCAGCTAAACCAGTGTGAGCTAAATGCTGGAACTTCTCTCTGTTTAATCCAGTTCTGCTGCTAAACCAGTGTGATCTGAATGCTGGGACTTCTGTCTGTTTAATCCAGTTCTGCTGCTAAACCAGTGTGAGCTGAATGCTGGAACTTCTCTCTGTTTAATCCAGTTCTGCAGCTACACCAGTGTGAGCTGAATGCTGGAACTTCTCTCTGTTTAATCCAGTTCTGCAGCTAAACCAGTGTGAGCTGAATGCTGGAATTTCTCTCTGTTTAATCCAGTTCTGCAGCTAAACCAGTGTGAGCTGAATGCTGGAACTTCTCTCTGTTTAATTCAGTTCTGCAGCTAAACCAGTGTGAGCTGAATGCTGGAACTTCTCTCTGTTTAATCCAGTTCTGCTGCTAAACCAGTGTGAGCTAAATGCTGGAACTTCTCTCTGTTTAATCCAGTTCTGCTGCTAAACCAGTGTGAGCTGAATGCTGGAACATCTCTCTCTGTTTTTACAGAATGAGTTCAGAAAGAGAACTCTTGAGCATGTTTCCCCTCTCTTTCTTTTGCATGCCTCTCCCTCTGTCTGGCCTCTGGAGACCCCAGACTCTCCATTTCCTTAATAGCCCATTTGTTCGTCCCTTTTTAGCCTCATATGAGAGAATTCCTGTATCGAATGTTACATAAATATAAACCGTAAATCAACAATAACATGTAATTATTTGACAGGTAAGCAGCAGCATGCGCAGACTTTAACTGATTAATACCATTGAGGTAAATGCTGCACATTTAAAACAGAAATGTTCTTAAATGTTTTTTTCACAGCAACGTCATAGAAAAACTAGTTTTGGTTCTCCAAAGAACCTCTCAACCAAAAATACTTGAATCTTTTCTTTCTTACCTTTTTTAGTCTGAAGAACCTTTTTCCACTACAAAGGAACGTTTGCAAAACAGGAAGGTTCTACGAATGTTAAAGGTTCTTTATGGAACCATACAGGCAGAAATGGTTCTTCTGTGGCATCGTGTCTGAACACATAAAATTAAATTGTTAAAATGAACGTCTCATGGTTTGGACGCAAAATTATTCAAAATATTATTTTCCACACAAGTCACAATCCACACCAGAATCTGATTGAGATTCTTTGTGTGTTTAATTAGATACATATTACCCAATTTCCTTCACAGAATGAACCCTTTTTAGCCCCACGCTGACATGTTCAGCATGGGTCTGCAGGAACGAGTGATTGAGGAGGTTGTCAAGAGATAGCTGAGAAGACATAAATTAGCAGAGGCTTTATTTGTGTTATATTTGAGGGTAAAATTTGATGGACACATGTTGGAATGATGCCTTAAAGAAAGAGATGATCTTTCCAAGAAACACTGTTATGCTGGTTAAAAGTTCCTGTACATCCCATAGCAATCACTAAGTGGCCTAAATATAATTATATCTTCTGTGGACGGCACAGGACCATAAAATGTTCAATAATAGGATTCACATTTAATAGGCTGTCCTACTTGTCAACTTACCTGTCAAAATATTCATTCATGTGTTGGAGGGGGCGTGTCTTTGGAGATGCTCTGAAGGGAGGGCAGGATCTAATGCTTTCAAAGCTAGCTTGCTATTGCTAGCTTTCACCGAGATTGCCCCCCCTCTTGTTAAGGCCTCTTTAAGTGGGGTAATTTAGTCAATTAAGATAATGGTGGTAGTTTAACCATCCAATTATACAGGACTAGTTCTAGTGAAAGGTATCTGTTTTTAATCTCAGTGTATCAATGTAAGATTCAATACACTTTAACCGACAGCACCTTTGACATGCTGTTCATTACCACCAAATATAATTTAGACTTACAGACACACATTGAAAACAGCAAACATTGATAAAATCTCTTACAAACATTCCCTGCACAACCATTCAGCTCTTCACGTCTTCATGCAAACCCAGGAAACCTCACAGGAAGTGCAGAAGACACCAGAACAAGCACTGTTTATATCAAGACAAACCCACCAGCAGGAAACCTTATAAAAAACATCTGTACAGCTGAAAAACATTTGCATGAAAGTATTAATTTGTAGTAATAATAAAATGATTTAACTATCATATGCTGAATATTTTAACTTCAAATCTTTAGGAACATCTTGCCCCGTGGATTTCTGTTTTAACTGCATTTGTGTTCATGACTTTTTCCTTGTTAACACCATTACTTAAATTTTCCTTTAACCAAACTACCAGCACCTTGTATTTCTTAAACACAAGTCAGTTAAACTCCTGAGAACTGAAGCATTTTAACCGGCTGCTAACTCAGTAAAAGAGGAGTTTAAGTTCCTGGGGCTAAATTACTGATCCCACACACACATACAGTTGAATCACTCGAAATGTTTATTGCAATTCTTGATTAACATTTTGATACCTTAAAGTACAAAATTATCAAACAAGACATTTTCTGAAGTGCACATTCTCTAGACTGAAAAATAAAATAAAAAACAGTAAAACCCTCTACGATCAGCTGTAACCACACTTTTCTGAACTAATGTCTGTCAAACCTGGAAAATAAATTCTGAGCTTTATAGTTATTACCCTCTGCAGGACAACAATGTTACCCGTCGTCTTCCTCGCTCAGTCCAAATGAAAGAACAGGTGAGAAAACTCTTGGTCCAGATAACCATCACATTAGATTTGTTTGTGTAACCTGAGATCATGTAAAAACATCTGTGTGCTGCCAGTGTCACATCAGTCAGATCCTGACTCCTCTGAGCTGGGTGGAGTGGAGGCAGCTTCCTCTTCTTCATCATCATCAGAAGCCTAAGAGAGATAAAGGTAAAATTAAAGGGACAGTTCTATGTAAACTTATATATTGTCAAGACATTTCAGGCCAAGTTTGATGTCGATGATGCTCAATGACATCACGTGTCACATGACCATCTACAAAACCAAAACTAAATATGCAAAAGTTAGAAATTTTGCGAGTAAGAGGTTTATGAAATGACAATAAGATATGTAAGATATGTAAGTAAGATATGCGAGTACAGTAAGATATGAAGAATGTCTGTCACACCTTGCGTTTCCTGCCCTTGCCGTGTTCAGACTCAGACGAGCTCTCCTCACTGGAGATGAACTCTTTACTCTTAAAACTCTCGTTCCCGCCTTCCTTCTTTCGCTCCTTTTCTCCTCCACTCTTCTTCTTCGCCTCCACCTTCCCTGCTTTCTTCTTCTTGTCTCTTAAAACACAAGTATCATGATCATGTCTTTATAACAGCCATTTCAATGGAATTTGGTGGAGATGGAGAGAGAGCTAGTATGAGATTTGGAATAAGCAGGGAGAGAAATTGGAATGAGCTGGAGTGAGTGTGTTGAAGACAGTGAGATCTGGAGTGAGATCTGAAATGTACTGGAGTGACATCTAGTGTGAGATCTGGAGGGAGTGTGCTGGAGAGAGATCTAGTGTGAGATCTGAGTGTGTTAAAGAGAGATCATGAGTGTGCTGGAGAGAGATGTGGAGTGTGTTTGTGGTGTGTTTGCTCACTTAGTAACCGCAGATGCTCCTCCTCCACTCTCTTTATACTCCTTCATGGCTTTTTCATATTGTTTTTTGGCCTCTTCTGCTTTCTTCTCCCACTCCTGTGAGACAGATCAGAAACAGAGTTTAGCTCCTCTAAATCAAATAAACAAGTATACAAATCACGTTAGCATCACGTTTGTGTTCAAATCGTCTATCTGCGGTACAAAAGTACAAACCACAGAGAAATCGTTCAGTAAATGGCAGCAGGCAGCTAATAAATGTATTCAGTGGTTCAAACACTCCACAATTGCAGGAAAAAATGTGTTATTTTCCAGTAAACAAAAGTCCATGTATGAAATATTACACTTACCACTGAACAAAACCATGTTTTTTCTGTACAGCTGTTTTCCCTCCCCAGTCATGAGAACAACTCATTAATGGACATGTGGAAATTTAAAGTCATGTTATTAGTTTTATGTTCCTGGTGTGTGACATGTCGCTGACCTCTTTCCGGTCTTTGCCAAGCTGCTTCCACATCTCTCCGGCTTTCTTGGAGATCTCGGTCACAGATATCCCGGGATTCTCGCTCTTGATGCGTTCTCTGTTGCCGTTGAGCCACAGCATGTACGCGCTCATCGGCCTCTTGGGAGCAGCCGCGTCCTTCACTTTCTTCTGCAGTACAGACAGAGGGAGGGAGCAATAGGTTAAAATGCTGCAGTAGCTCGTTTGAGTCTGAACTTGCTGTTTTATTCAGTGTCAGTAATGAAGCTGTGCAGGAGAGATGTGATGGTTTGTTGAGGGTGTTTAGTTTACAGTTATGAAAAGCTTGCTGATCTCTTGGACATGTGATGAGTCACTGACCTCTTTCCGTGGCTTTCTCTCTTTCTTCTCCTTTACCACTTTCTTAGGCTTTTCTCTCTTTTCTGCTTTCTTCTTCTTGCCTTCTTCCTCACTGTCTTTGTCGTCTGCTTCACTGTCACTCACTGAGGCGTTACTGTCATACCTGCACAGAACCGTCACGATTAGACAGGAAGTTCTTAAACTGCAACACCAGTAAACGTTTGGCATCATAAATGTCTGGATAATTTCCCAAAGCATTTGTGCATGAAGCTGCTGTTATTTCTATCTCAACATGTTTTCCCTTCAAGCTAAAACCAAATGTCATGAAAATGTAAAGTTTTCTTTTCGGTATCTGAAATCTGATTTCAAACGGCAATCGGACTTACTCTTCTGCGACTTCATCCTCCTCCTCTCCAGGGTTGAAAGACTCGTCTACAGAAACACAAATGAACACACTGCTGTAAATTTGAATTCTTTAAATTGCAAACAGGAAGTGACATCACATGCTGCAGTGCATCAGTTACCGCTGTCAGACCCTGATTCGTCGCTGGCGTCCGCCTCCTCTCTGATCTTGCCCTCTTGTTTCATTCTCTCCAGATACGCATCATGAGTGTCTTCATCAGAGTCACTGTAGCCGTCTGCGCCTTTCATGCCCTGCAGACAAACAGAGTCATAAATAATGTTTACAGATTACAGATTCAACAGCTCCTGCTGCTTACTCCCACGAGTGCTCATCCATCAACTAAATCCATCGTTTATTTAGTTCAAACCAGATTCAGATGACATGCATACATCAGGCGCACACAAATGTACACGCAGACACGGAGACAGAGTTCCTAACCTAATCTATTAAATGCAAACATTACTTTAAAATGAACCACCAACACTCACAGAAATGACAAACAGAGTAACAGATTATATGGTGCATTAAGGTTACGTGATATTTTGTTCTTATTTGCTTTTTTCTCCATTAAGTTGGAGAATATTCTCCTTCTAACCCACACTTGCATCATTAATCATGAGTACAAGAGTGTCAAAACATGTTTTAACAGGATCTCTAACTTACACCTCAAAGGTTTAATGGAATTGTACATGTGTCATTGAACCGGTTCAAACGGGGGATTCAGTGTGAATCAGTGTGGCCACTCCTCACCTCTTTAAATCCTCTGTTCTTGATGCTCAGTTTCTTTGCATTGACAAAGTCAAAGAGTTTCCCGTATTCTTCCCTGCAGAACAGAACAGAGAAGAGAAAGAATGAGTTCACATGAGTTTACATGAATGAGTTCAAAACACTCCCATAGCCAATCAGCAATAGGGGGTGTGTCTGCCAGCTGTTAGCTGTTATTGCATAGCATGTTCATTATTGTAAGGGTGGAGTAATGAAAGGTGTTTGTTTGTTTGGGTGTTGATTTCAAACATTGACAGCGTGCCTCAGAAATAACTTGCTGCATCTTTAAGTGTTTGGCTTGTTCAGGGGATTGTGGGTACTGTAGTTCACCTCTCAATGTTGCTGAAGGTGTACTGGTTATTCTGCTTGTTAAGATGATAAACAGGGATTGTGGGTACTGTAGTTCACC
>JAZGTJ010001305.1:0-59855 GCA_036877575.1 Botia almorhae | reverse complement strand
TTCTGCACTGTGTGGCTTTCTTTGAATTTCCGGATTATACCTCTCACTCCGGTTCTTGACACTTGGAAATGCTTGGATAGCTTTGTATATCCTTCTCCTGTTTAATGTGCATCAATAATTCTTTGTCTCAAGTCCAAACTGATTTCCTTTGTTTTTGGCATGTTGCTTTCTCAAATGACAGCTCAATGACCCATACTGAGGCTTTTATACCGTAATTTAACTTAATTATTGAGTGAGATCACCTGTTTCACCTAATCACCTTTACGCACATCACCTGTGAAGGTAAAGGACTTAATAAATGGTCATTTCTTATAGGGGCTAATAATAATGTCCGTGGTCATTTTAGCTTTTTCTTACATAACAATGTTTTGGTGTGCAAATATAAATGTTTTGGTCCTTCTAACGAAAAATAGTATGTTCAGAAATGCTGTGTTAAAAATTCCTTTCTCTGTTAAATAGGTACTTGGGAATATCTTGAGGAAACTTAAAATTTCATAGGTGGGCTAATAATTTTGTCCTCAACTGTATATAATACTATATTTATAGTATAGTATTTATATGATACTATACTAAATATACTGTAGTATATTTTGTAATACTTTTATATTATAAAAGTATATTTATTGAATAATGTTATGAAAGAATGTTGTAATACAAAGTACATTGTCGTTTGATAACTTTGCATGTTTTTGTATAATGTTTTTATGTGTTGAGACATACTGATTCTTCGGTTTATTATAGGAGAGAACGTCCCAGAGTTTTTCTTTCGTGTAGCAGCTCTGGCATTCGAAGATGCCATTCTGAAGGACCTGGAGACAGGAAACAGCACCGCTCAAATTGGAGATGGAAGAATTTTGAGTAAGTGATCACACATTCATTAAAGAACAATGTTGGTAATGGTCAAATGCAATGTACTGTAAAGGTATTATAAGGTGTAAGATGTTAGATGAGATGTGCCCTTTAAATATTCAGGATGTGTTATTTCAGATGATAAAGCTCTGAAGGATTCTGCAGCAAAGCCACTGAAGAAGTCCTGCTGTTGATTCAGTGGACCTTAAATAACCAGATGAGAGGATGAAAGAGAATAATGAAATATATTTCATAGTTGAAAATAGGATTTGTTGTCTGCCTGACATAACCAGCCTCTGGATTGGTGCATCAATAAAGTACTAAATAGTGCTCAGCCACTCTGAAAAGGTCCACACAGACAAATCAGATGATATATAATGTATTAAAGTCAGTATTTTGTACTGCTCCATAAATCACTGCCATTTAGTGATTATATTTTGTGTTATATTGCAGACTTTTGTATTTTTTGCATACAAAATAAATTAGAATTCAGCACAGTTCATGAAATTGTTAATCAGTATTTGTCTTTAGCCTAGCCCATCTTAAAAATGTATATGTACAGTAATAGAATAAACAGATGCAATTTGTTGTTTGGAAACGAACAAAAATGAAATGTTCCAGTTTGTGGTTTATCATTTACCATCAAGTGTAACAGATGGCTGCTATAAATTATTTTTTTATATTATTTGTAGCAGCTTTTTCTACAAATAAAGTCATATAATGTGTTTGTTGTTATATACTAAATAGCAAAATGTTGTACTTAAAAATCTTGATGTAGATCAGGGGTGTAAAACTTAATTTGGTTCAGGGGCCACATACAGCCTAAATAGATGGTAAGTGGGTACAACAGTCCCCACCAGTACAATCATAACATAATTACCTATAAATAACAACAAGTCCATGTTTTTTCCCCTTTGTTTTCATGCAAAGAAGTACAAGTACTTTAGAAAATCTTCATATTTAGTGAAATATACTTTTACAAAACATATCATGAACAACCTCAAATTTCTTAAGACAAGTGTTTGCACAAATACAAAAAACTTAAAGGTATTTGGAACTGAAAAATATAGTATTTATACTATCAAATATAGTACACATTAAAATGTATGGCATTGGATGAATAGGATTCCACCAAACCAAACTCTTTTGTAGTGAAGTTGTTGACTTGCGTTAAATTGCACAATTTTTAACTATTTCTACAGCAAGAATTCATGTTCACAGAACTGTATTCTTTATGTGCAATCGGTGTCTGAAGCAGCATTTTAAAGGAGTTAGTCATGTCTAAGCTGCCTTGTTTTTGCTCCTGAAACTCCTTAGTTGTCCTTGCAAGATGTCGTATTTTTCGCCATGATGAGTCTCATAGTGGCGCCGAATATTACATTTCTTGAGCACCGACGCTTGTTGATTATACACCAAGCATACAGGTTTACCATTCATCTCTGTGAATAAAAAGGAAGCGGTCAATTTCTCTTGGAAAATTCTACACTCGGTATCCACTATTTTTTCCTTTTTGACAAAGACATTTTGGCTAATGAGGGCGTGAAGGTGAGTAGAAAATAAGACAGCCTACACCGTAATTAGCAGAAGTTGCATCGATACCATCTACGGTCCAGTCTGAATGCCAGAGTTGTGCCTCTTCTTCTACTCTAATTAAAACAGTGCGCCCCTCTACTCTGACTAACACAGTGCTCCCCTAGCGGATAATTTAGTAATAGCATTTTATTAAGAATCTCGTGTCTTTTATGCCTTTTTTACTTTCAAAATTCATCTAGCGGGGCGTACATTTGACACCCCTGATGTAGATGGAATATTAAAATATTAAAAATAATGTTCTGTTCAACTCTGCTTCTTTGGGCGTTTCTCTATCTCCGGTACGCTAGGTGGTGCTGTGCAGCCTGCTATTTGAATAAACCCGAAGAAGTCACTAGTTAGTTCAAATAACAGTACAGTAGTTGTATGTTGTATTTTTTATACAAATAAAGATTAAAACAAGCGATGTCAGGTCTCAAATGATTATAGGCCTTGTGCATAGTAAAAATTGAAAAAGATCTTTGCAGCGCGACCATCGCGAGATTGCCGAAGTGCGTCACGAGACATGTAAACAAACGGCAGGATGACATCCTCACACGAGTTTGTTCTTTAACTATTTATCTGATCCAGCCAAGCACTCTGCGCTTTAAGCGCTATAGTTACATATCTTTTGTTTGTGTGCATCATGTTGACTGGGATGAGGACGCAATGGATACTGATATTCTGTAGACTTGTTAAGCATTAGACCCTTCACATGTTCATGTTTGTGACTGTATATCTGCTACATATATTACAATGACTGTAACCATGAAGGCAAACAAGTCCTACAAGCTTGTGGTGCACAAGAAGGGCTTTGGAGGGAGCGGTAAGTGTGTATTTAATAGTTTATTTAGTTTAATTACTACTTGAGGACTCCTTAAGCTTTGGAAACCGATATTTCAACTAATCTATAAACTATCACTACTACTAAGCTAGCTTTTGTTTATAACATATGATAATGGCTCAGCGCAGATTCTCATATATATCTTTGTATGCATCTGTTGATACTTTCTGTTTCTCCGCAGAGGATGAGTTGATGATGAATCCTAAGGTATTTCCTCAGGTTCAGCTGGGGGATATTGTGGAGATTGCACACCCCAATGATGAGTACAGGTGAGAGGAGCTCACCCACTTCCTGCTCATATCATGTATTTGGAAAACTGTCTATAGAATTGGTTTGACATTTAAACATTTGTGAGCAGTTGTGGCCTACTAAGGCACCTAACCCCCGATTGCTTCCCGGGTGCAGCAGTGCTGCCCACTGTTCTGGTTGCGTGTGTGTTCATGACTTGCATTGTGGTTACTCCTCACCAGTGATGGGTTAAATGTATGGTTACCATGCCTGACAAATATTTAACTTCACTTTAAATTATTGTCTTCTGCAATAATATAGTGGAAAAAAGTCTATACATATACACCTATATGTATTTGGTATGTCCATTTACATCAGTGACAGTCTGATGATCAGTGTTATCCCACAATGATCTGAGAATGTCCCAATGAGCTTGTGTGCTTTAATGAAAACAAGAAAATCTAACATTTTATACAATGTTAACATAGTCAGTGTTACAAATTTGCTTACATTTGATTACTAAATGTATCTGTTTGTCGTAGTCCTCTGCTGTTGCAAGTCAAAAGTTTAAAAGAAGATCTACAGAAAGGTGAATTTTCTATTAATGTTTCTCTTACTAAACTAGTAACTAATAACCAGCTGCATTTCAGCAGTAACATACTAAGCAAATGTTCTCTATTCACCCACTATCAGAAACTATCAGTGTTGATCAGACAGTAGCTCAGGCCTTTAAGCTTCGCGCCTACCAGGATGTCATCATCAACATTGTGGATCCAAAGGTATTTAAAAAGCTAGACCTATATAGTGAATATAGTCATGAAGTGGCACAATATTCATAATTTAACACAGCCTTATACTTTATACTTACATTTTGTATTGAAATCTAACAGGATGTGACTTTGGATCTTGTTGAGCTTACCTTCAAAGATCAGTATATTGGCAGAGGAGACATGTGGAGACTGAAGAAGAGTTTAGTGAGTCACTTTATCACCCTCAAGCTTATAATATTAAAATGGACACATTTTGTTAAAGTTTCATGCCTAATATTGTCAGCTTAATGTCTCCATGGCTTACTTCATGCTTTCCTCAGGTGAGTACATGTGCATATGTGACTCAGAAAGTAGAGTTTGCAGGCATCAGGTAACGACAACATAAATTAAATGTACATAACGCATGTTGAACTAATGAATATTCTATATTTATATAATAATCATTTAATAATAAATCATTGTCTTTAGGGCCCAGGCTAGTGAATTGTGGGTAAAAGGAGAGAAGGTTACTTGTGGCTACATTAGTGAAGACACAAGGGTGAGAATATCTTTTGAAAAAGCCTATGTGCTTAGTACATTATCTGTTTTGTATGGTGACTTTGGTGGATCATTTCCTCCTTGTAGGTGGTGTTTCGGTCCACATCAGCAATGGTTTACATATTCATTCAGATGAGCTGTGAAATGTGGGACTTTGATATCTATGGTAAGACTTTCCACTCAATTGATAACTCCACTCAGTAGTTTTTTTTTATTGTTAATGTGAAATTTTTATTAAAGTTTTTTTATTTCCTGAAATCAATTTACATTCATTGGACATAAGGTGTGAGACGGGAATGCTGTTTGAAGTGTATATCTGTTATATAAGATAAAAGTTCATATAAGGTGTCCTGTTTATGCACAGGTGACCTTTACTTTGAGAAGGCTGTCAATGGTTTCCTCTCTGATCTGTTTGCCAAATGGAAAGTGAGTTCCAGCTTTATCACCGACCAGTAATAACATGTTATCAGCATGTTATAGATGTTTATGATACACATTACATTATGAGATGACATTATGAGGTATGCTTTAACATTTTGCCACACATATTAGGAGAAAAACTGCAGCCATGAGGTCACAGTGGTGCTGTTCTCTCGTACTTTTTACTCTGCAAAATCACTGGGTGAGCCTTTAATTTTAAACACATCACCATAGCAGTTTGTTTGACATCTAATTTTTTTAGTTTATTTTTGTCAGCTGCAAGTCAATAATATTCTACTGATGGGATATCGAAACCTGTCATAAACATGTCAACTACAGGAAACTACATTTTTGCGTTGTTTTATTCTTCATGCAGAAGAGTTCCCTGAGATCTCAAGAGCATCAGTCAGACAAGACCATGAGGGACGTTACTATGAAGATTTCTACAGGTCAGGCCTCCAGCTTTATATTGATTTAAGCAGTGGTTCTTTATGTGCAGTTTGATTCATGGTGTTCTTGTGTTATTGTTCAGGGTGGTGGCTCAGAATGAAAGGCGAGATGAGTGGACGTCACTGCTCGTCACCATTAAGAAGCTCTTCATCCAGTATCCTGTGCTGGTGCGTCTTAAAGGAGCAGGTGCGTATGACAAGAACATCAATCATGTTATGCATATGTTTATTACAAAAACAGTCATTGTTGTAGTGGCGCATGCTAAGATATTAATCATTATTACTTGATTGGTGGTTGTGGCACTTAGACCCTTTATCAAACGCTGATGTTTTGAAAAAGCCATTATTTTAATTCAGAGAATGCTAGCAGGTTGATGAATAGATATTTTTATCTAAACATTGCAGATGGATTTCCATGTGGACAGAATTCCACTGCTCCTCAAGGAAATTATCTTGAAGCCATCAATTTGTCTTTTAATGGTTTGTATCTGTGTCAAAACTTTTCCCCAAAGCTTTGTCAGTAACACCTCTCTGTTTTAATATCAGTGTTTTGCTTTGTATCTTTCAGTTTTTGATAAGCACTACATCAATCGTAACTTTGATCGCACTGGTCAGATGTCAGTGGTCATCACTCCAGGAGTGGGTGTGTTCGAGGTGGACCGCTTGCTCATGATCCTCACCAAACAGCGCATGATCGACAATGGTAAGTGAGTGTGCAGTACAGTTTTGTTAGCATTGAGTTGGATGCTAACAGTATGGTCTCTTCCTAACAGGCATTGGTGTAGACCTGGTGTGTATGGGAGAGCAGCCTCTACATGCTGTTCCGCTCTTTAAGGTAGTTCTTGGGTGGACAATAAATGTTTATAATTTGTAAATGGGGTGGTAAACACAGTCATATATTGGGCAGAATCTAACTTTGTCGTTTCTTATAGTTACACAACCGCACAGTGCCTGGAGATTCTAGAATTGGAGATGACTACAACCTGCCACATTGGATCAACCACAGGTGAGATACGCTAGATACTCCCTCAACTGTGATGGGTTAAAATGCATGACAAGATTCAAGTGCTGTTGTAGCTGTGGTCTAGTGGTTAATGCATATTTATCTGACATTGAGCACATTGAGCCATAGTACTCATGCAATCAGAGAGACTTCAAGTCTAGCTCATGTAATTTCCTGATCTTGTTGCCACGGTGCTAGGTTATTGTGAGGGCATAACAAACACCATTAATAAAACTACGGGGAAAAACTTATAACATTGATGCTGGTAAACTAATCATAATGTGTGTGAATTTCAGCTTTTACACATCAAAGAGCCAAAGCTCTTGCAACTGTTTTACACCCAGAATCAAGCTAGCTGGAAAAAAGGTTAGATGCATAACAAATCTACTGTCAAGATCTCAAGAATTTGTAACATACCATTTAATATTCTTATCAAAACAATTTATAATAATACATTGCTTTCTATTGATCTAATGAAGCATACGCTTTCTAATCTCTTCTCATTTTCAGCCTCATGCTGAGAAAGCCAAAAGCAGCAAGGAACACAGTAAGTAATTATCGTTGTTGGACTGTCTTAGTTCAGGGTTGTTTTTTGTGTTTGCTGTAATCCAGCTGGATTTGTTTTCCTCAGCTCTTTGTGCTCCTAAAGATGCGGAAAACAGTCTTCCCATCCAGGTGGACTATGATGCCTATGATGCTCAGGTCTTCAGACTTCCTGGGCCCTCGAGAGCCCAGAGATCCACCAACTTCAGGTTCATTTAAAAGAAAACTACAAAGCTTTAGACATTATCAAGAACATTAACGTTGCTTTTTCTATTCCTTCCATTCATTTTCATGTGACATTAATGTTTGTTTTCCCATTAAAAAGCTTTAAAAAAAAGATAGCCTCTGATCATTTGTGTGTCAGGTCGAGTCGGGAGAGGGAATCAGCCAGCAGGAAAAGCTGGGGCTCGGCAGATGTCAGTGGGGGTGTGGTGGGCAGCTCTCCTCCCACCCGACCCGCAGGGCCAGAGGAACAGAGGAGCCTGGCATCAGATGACAGTCTGGGCCACATCTCCAACATTCTGCTCATCCCACGCCCAGCTCAGGGCCAGTACGAGGTCAGCAGCTCCCTGGGGTACACCAGCTGCACAAGAGGTACAGAACCAATCAGAGAAAGCTGTGGACTTCCATATGTGTGTGTTGATGTAAGTTGGAACATCTGGTTCACTTCTGTTGTCTGGCTCTTTCAGAGTTGTTGGAGAAGATGGTGGAATCCCAGAGAGACTCCAGTGCTCCAGGCCGCTTCACTGTGGGCAGTGCTGAATCTACCCTGCACGTACGCCCGGGCGGTTACACGCCTCAGAGGGCCCTCATCAACCCCTTTGCTCCCTCACGCATGCCTATGAAACTCACCTCCAATCGGCGTCGCTGGATGCACACCTTTCCTGTGGGTGAGGAACTAAATTTGATGTATCCCTTAGTGTACCAGCCTGGTTACTTAACCTCTAAACCAGGTCCTTCTTTAGCCATAAAAACGAAACACCCACAGTGAAATGGTTTGCTGGTCTTTGGTCTACATAATCTTGGTATTAAAAAAAAAATCATTTGGTGCCAATAGCAAAGTTGGCTGCATGTCGACAAAATACCCAGTAACACTTCTGGTGACACGTTGTAGTTTGAGCCCCTATTAAAAAGCTGTAAAGGACAAAGAAAATAGTGCATGTGTTTCTGATGTGTCAGTATATCATAATTACGGCCTTTTCCCATGCACAGTATTGTGTTTATGTGTGGTTGTTGAAGGTCCTTCTGGAGAGGCCATTCAGATACACCACCAGACCAGACAGAACATGGCAGAGCTGCAGGGCAGCCAGCAGAGAGATCCAGCACGAACCTCAGCAGAACTGCTGGAACTGGCCTATCACGAAGCCACGGGAAGGTCAGTCAGATGAGGAATGATCATTATTAGAGAAACAATACACACACCCAAGTCAGATGCTCAGTAACTGTGTGTGTGTGTGTGTGTGTGTGTGTTTTAGCAAGCGGACAGCATCTCGTCACACAGGAGATAGTGGACTGTACATCACTGGAGGTCCTGACAATGTCTCTGGTAGCCCAGCTAGTAGCAACAGCACTGGTATATCACATCTGTACATTTGTATACTGTTCAAATGTATGGAATTACATGAACTGTTTTCAAAGGAAATTGGCCTTTTTTTTTTTTTATTTAAGTTATTATTAATTGATCAAAAATTACAGTAAACATTTTTGATAGGTCTGATTAGATTGTTTGCTACTTCTCACAAACCTAATTTATTTAAGTTGTACACGTGTAATATCAGTAATATTTAACTGTATTTTTCACCCAATAAATGTAACATTTATCAGCTACTTTTGAAAACATGAATGTGTTTTATTAATTCCAAACTTCTGAACAGTGTAGTTTAACTCAGCATTTCTGGTACACATTATCAAAGGTCTTGGATGTTGTCTTCAAAACCAGAGAGTTTATGTTGTATGTTTCCCTCTACTGTTTTAGGAACACCAGTGAATCGTAGTTCTTTTGAAGACTATTCCAGCAGTTCAGAACCAAGTGAGTTTTTATCAATTAGTGGATGCCCTCCGAAACACCATATCTGCCATACTCATCCACTTTCACATAAACAGAGGCTTAATACCAAAGATACATTTATGTGTTGCAATGACATAAACACATTCATATTTAAAAGAGGAGGGGCAGGGGACAGGATATTTTGGATCTATGGTTAAAGGATTTAATGAGGTATTGGTTTTGATTTTTGCACGTTTGGTGCCAGAACCTCAAATCAGGTGTGAGGGAAATGATTGTTCTTTATCTTTCTAGAAGATTGAAGGTTGATTGGGTAACTTCAGCCAGTGTGTTAGATCGTATCATTGGAGCTGAGTGGCTGTGTTGTTTACGGGTGAAAGTTTGATGAGCGACAAAGGTGGTCCACAACCTCTGGGGGAATTCACTAAACAGTTGCGCCACTTTAGTGTGCGGTAATTTTTCAAAAATTCTATGTCATATTCACTTACCACACGTCCAACATGTTGAATAATGCATCAAGTATTTAAGATAAATCATTATTGACATCCTATTCTGGGCAAACACTAGAGACTCCGGAGGAATTTGTGAGTATATTGCAAGAATATCTTAATATATTAATAATTCACTATACTGTATCAACATTTGAGCGCATTGTCATTTCTGTTTGCCCAGAAAAGCACTGAAGTTCAGTACAGATGAAAGGTTGCGATATATGTCACAGTTTTGAATATTGTCTGATGTAGGTAAAGTTGTTTTGTTACCACTTGCGGTAACAGGCTGTAAATGGATGTTTTTTTTAAACAGACATGTTTGAGTATATTTTTGGTAGTCATTACATTAGCATGATTACAGTTTTAGTGAATCAGGTGCGTAAACAACGCATACTAAATTGTGTTAGCAGCGTGCGCAACTTAATTTTAGTGAATTTCTACCTCCAAATTTGCCTGAGATTTCTGGCTTTTTCCACACATCTCCTTCCCTTGGGATTCCTGTTTTCCCAAACGATTTTGATCTTCCCCTTTCTCTCTATTAAAATATAAAATTTCAAACCTCTTATGCTCACAAACTTCACATTCAATCGAATCACCAATCACCAGTATATTGAATGACACTGCTGCCCTTAGAGGTTATCATGCATGCCTTTTCTGCTCAGTACTGACTATCTTCTGTCAGTTGTGTATGTGTTTTGTACAGATGGCCGTTCACACTTATTTACTCATCAATGACATCACAATGCTCACAGTTGCCTTTGGCACTGCATGTGTTAATTTTGCACGTAAACAAGTCACTGTAATTTTCAGTTCAATTAAGAAAATGATGGTAACACACTCCTCTTCCCACCTTCTCTCTCTTTCTTTATCTTGTTGTTTTGCGTGTGTGTGTCTGTCTGCCTGGATCTTCTGTTCATCTGTCCACTTTCTGCCCTCATTCTTATTTTCTTCTACAATCTTTCTGTACTTGATCCTTTAATTTTCAATTGGACCTTATGTGTGAATGTTTTTGTGGATGCGATCTGTTGCATCTTCGTGGTGTGTGTGTGTGGTGGGGGTGCACCTGAAGTCCTGCTGTCTGCCCCCCCGACAGTGCCTAGCTTCTGCTGTACGGTGGGGGTGGATTGGAAGTCCCTTACCACTCCTGCCTGCCTTCCCCTTACTACCGATTACTTTCCTGACCGCCAAACCCTGCAGAACGACTACACTGAGGGCTGCTATGACCTGCTGCCCCACACTGATCTGGACAGGTACGTACACACTGTGAATAGCCAGATGCAGGCTTTCTATACACGCTTTACATGAAACCATCATGATACTGTATGCCTGTGTCTAACTTTTAAGTCAATGTGAAACCAACTTTGAACCTAGATACTGTCTCAGTACACATCCCTGGTATTTTTGTTGCCGATTCACTGACGTTATTGCAAAAAAAAGTTTGTCATACTCTTATCAAAATAGGTGATTTGCTCCACCTCTAAAATGACTTTCCTTTATGTGTGATGTCACCTAGGCCATGCATACTATTGGTTGAATTTAAGCTATACTAAGTGAAAAGCAACAGAAGTAATATCGTTTGCAAATGGCACTTCATGTTGACTCATGAACGCACCATGTGTAGGCGTGACGACGAGGCTCCTGTGATGACGGCTCATCAGGTGTTTGAGGAGTTCATCTGTCAAAGACTGATGCAGGGCTACCAGATCATTGTACAAACCAATAACAGGAAACCACAGCCGGCCATGGCTCCGCCCCTCAGCAGCAGCCCCCTCTATTCCAGAGGTACTTCCGCTCCATTCCTCCAGAATGGTTAGATAAAAAAGAGACAAATCATTGACATGTAATCGCTGATTGCCTATGTAATTAATGGTGCTTGTCAAGGCAATTTTCTATTAGTGGACAGAAAAAGGCTCCAAGCAATATATAGTGGCAGTTTCCTGGGCAGGTATTAGATTAAACCAGGATTAGTCCTTGGGTAAATTAGGACATTTAAGTAGTTTTTCCAAACATTCCTTACGAAAAACATTATTGGTGTAAATCTTATCACAGAACAGTGGCACTGATATATTTTAAGATATGTCGGTGAAAGTTGTTTTCATTTAAGACGGCTCAGACATGCATTTTAGTATAGCACTACACTTAAGCCTGGTCTGGAAAACCTTATATAACCTTATATATAACCAAATAAGTCTTATAAAGTCAGATTATCATAGATACTTGGCCAATAAGATACACCAAAGAAACACAAGCAGCCTCAGAAGCTGTGCTTTTTAGAAAAGTAACATTCACATTAAAATCTGTTCATTACGTTATACTGTGAAGTGTGTCTGTTTGCAGTCTGTATTGTGTTGACAGGTGTTTGATTTAAATGCATCGAGCTTGTCTGTTTTTCAGGACTTGTGTCTCGGTGTAAGCCAGAGGAAGAGGAGAGTCTGTACTGGCTCAGTATGGGCAGAACCTTTCATAAAGTCTGCCTTAAAGATAAGATCATTACCGTCACCCGCTATCTCCCAAAGTCAGTCTCACCTCACCCCTACTTAAGAGAAAATGGCACGTGTTTTTAGTAACTTAGTCTTGGTTCATGCAGTGTTAGTTTTTAAAAGGCACATGTTTGTGTTTTTGTTTGTCTTTAGGTATCCGTATGAAGCCACACAGATTCAATACAGTTACAATCTTTGCCCTCCGCACGCAGACGCCCATTTCCTGTCTTTCTGGGTTGAGTTCAGCCACGAGCGTCTGGAGGAATACAAGTGGAACTATCTGGATCAGTACATCTGTTCTGCTGGTTCTGAGGACTTTAGGTAAGCGGCTTTAGTAGCACTATAGTTAGGGTCCTTTAACCTTTTGGCTAGAAATTATGCCTTTAATCGCTGCCTCGCTGCTTTACTCAATACAAATCAACATGTGCATATTTTTTTCGCTCTCTCTTCCACAGTCTTATTGACTCTCTGAAGTTCTGGCGTACACGTTTCTTGTTACTGCCAGCGGGTGGAGCCAAGCGAGCGGCGGACGGTGAGGGTCACTGGGACGTGTATGGGGAGGGAACGGGTGCGGGCCGTGATGGCCTCTCTGGCACTGGGGACTGGTGTCTTTTGGATGGATTTATCCGCTTTTTGGAAGGTCTGAACAGGATCCGACGACGCCATCGATCTGATCGAATCATTCGTGTGAGTGCACAGCCACATAATAAGCACAAATGCTGTACTGAAAGAATAGCTCATTCATTACAGTCCTGTGTTCTTTTCATGGAACACAAAATGAGATGTTCAGTAGAATGTTGATGCTGCTCTCGTCTATACAGTGAAAGTGACAGAGGGTGAATGTTGAAAGAAAATACATTGTAAAAGCACCATAAATCTGGTCAATACAAAAAGTCTTTTGAAGGCATATGAAAGCTTTGTGTGAGGAACAGACTGGAAATCTCTTCTTTGTTGCTATTATCTCTCATTCACAATTGTGCATATTCAAACCATGTTCACTGTGCTTGGATGTAACTAACACATGCAGGAGCAAGTGATGACATCACACACCTCAAACGTGGGCTGATAAACTTTAACAAACCATATAAAATAAATCAATCTGCACAAATAAGATTTTAGAGCTCTGACAAGATTCCTGTTTGGTCCAACACTTATCTATCAGATGGCTTTAGAAGATTTCTAAAGCACTACTAAACATCTCCTTTTGTCACGGTACAAATATATTTATGCAGGTGAACTATTCTTTAAACTATTTAAAAACAAAACACGTATTTGCTAAATAAATAAATCCAAATGTAATTGACATATTTTGCAAGGTGACAGTGTAACAGAATTTGAAGTCCCATTTGAGTAAAGAACAACAATTGCTTCGTTTTACTATAGAAGGGAGCTACCATAAAAGGCCTGCAGGTGACAGGAACCCTCTCATCTTACAACCCGGAGCCTATAGCGCCCCCTGTGGGCAAAAAGGGCACCTCTGCCCTGTCTGCACTTCTGGAGCTAGACCAGACACAGAAGTGAGTTAAACAGGCAGATTTCAGCAAATCAAGAAAATAAAGCATGTCTACATGAGTGAGAACTATGTGTTATTTAGCCATGCCAAAAACAATGAGATCCAGACTGTTATCTTGTTCCACATATGGTAAGGGTTTTATAAAATGCTAGAGATTCCAGGCTTTTTCCTAATACTGGTAAGATGCCTTTGATCTGTAGGAGTTTAGAAGAGCAGCAGCTTGCAGCTCAGCATGCTGGGAAACCATGTGGACCTTTGAGTGAAGCTGCCAACGTTGCCCTGACAACCACCTATGTCGATAGCCCCCGTAAGGTGAGAGCCTAAGGCAGACCGCTGAACAGCCTGTGCTGTGCCTAGGAATGCTTGTGTTGTGAGTGAGGGAGAAGCCTTGTAATATTTGCGTAACATGTATCACTTTCCTGCCCTTTGATTTTGTCTCATGTTTGTCTGCTATGCTGAGTTTAATTGGCTAATATTTAGAAGAGCATATATGGGTAAAATACTTGAATATTCTAAAATCTTTAAAAGAGTTTAATCAGATTATACAGCGTATGACATTTGGTAATATCTCCAATGTTTGTTTATAGAAAGTGGGTGGAATATAGCTAAATAATTATATTTCAATATTTGTCAGCCAATAATTAATATTGCTGATATTCACTATACTTGTATTCAGTATATTTATGTATTTGCGATAGTTCACCGAAAATGAAAATCAATTGTCCTCAGGTTGTTTCAAACCTGTATAGATTTCTTTGTTCTGCACAAAAGACATGTTTGAAGAATGTTTGTAAACCGAACAGTTTTGGGGCACCATTGACTTCCACAGTAGGAAGAAAATACTGTGGAAGTCAATGGTGCCCCGATTTTTTTTTGATACAAACATTCTTCAAAATGTTTTTCTTTTGTGTTCAGCATAACAAAGAAAATACATATAGGTTTGGAACAACCTGAGGGTGAGTAAATGATGACAGAATTTAATTTTTTTGATGAACTATCCCTTTAACTTTGTTAAAAAGTCAACTATATAAAATATGAATTAAATCAGAATATTTTATATATTGCCCAGCCCTAGTTTCAACACTTCTTGATGTGAATTTAATCTTATTAATTTTGTCTTTTATTTATATATATTTATATAGTTTATTTATATATGTCTTCTTACTTTCTCAAATACTGAATCATGGTTTGCAGTGGGTTTACATTTCCTTGCTTCCCGTTTTGCTTGTTTGACTTTGCCTCTTCCTGCCTTATTCTTGCTCTGATCTTTGGGGGTTGTTTTCTCTCCTTCTGGTGTTTTCCTCCTAATATGCTGACAGGATGCTGCCTTCATTTTGGACTTTATTCGTAGTCCACGTTCCTCCTACAACTGTCACTCACAGGTCAGTCACTGTCTTTCTCCTTTGTGGAAGCTGTCTGTCCTTTGCAATGCAGGCATGTGTATGTGTGTGTGCATTTATGTTTTTTCATAATGAGAGTGATCTTGAAGAGCCATTTCTACTTGTCTGTATGATCATACTTAAAGGCAGGGTAGGCGATATTTTAAATGTATTTATTTATTTATTTTTCCCAGAAACATTTTTTGTTATGCTGGTTAAAAGTCTCTTCACATCCTTAAAGCAATCACTAATGTTCTAAATATATTTATATAAATATTTATCTTCTGTGCAAGGTGCAGGACAATAAAATGTTCGTCCAATCATTGTACCAGGTCTGAAAGCAATGATAGAGCACCCTCAGAGCACCCTGTTCATGCAGACAATCTTCCGTTCGTGTGTTTTGGAGAGTGCTGTAAAGGCAGTGTGGGAATATAGCTTGCTATTGCTGGCCTAATTGCCTACCCTACCTTTAATATAACATAAAATGCATCTTAGATTAGCACACGTTGTTGACATATCACTGTGACTGGTGCTGTGGCTGTACCTCTCCTGCTGGTTACCAAAAAAATGTATGTGCACTTTTAATTTCATTTTTAGGTTAATTCTATTTTACTTCATATCCAAAAGTCAGTTAGAGCTCTGCTGGACTCAAGTAGTCAGACTTTTGACTATTTGCATGAAATTTGGTCAACATTGCACCTTATTCTGGCAAAGAACAGGCCAGACATGACATAAAAATGGTAAAAGTATTTTTTATGACACAACTTAGTGAAACAGTTATCAAGGATATCTTCATTATCATGAGGACGTTGATGGCATGAATTTTGTACATTTTGTCAAATCCAATTCAATTTATCATAGCCTGGTACTACATTGGCAAAATATTGTCAACACAACTTTGGTTTGTTGGTTAACTGATTAAAACCTGTGCAGCTTAATCTAGCAGCAGGCCAGTAAGATTGGAACTGGTGGTTTTTATTTATTGTTTGTAAATGTGCTGTCTAAATCAGAGCGCTGCAAAATTGCAGTCATGCTAAACAGTGGATGTAATACTGTCTTAATATTTTGCACCTTCTGGCACCATCTCACACCTGTGTAGTTCTGTTCTTGCATGAAATTAGTTCATTTAAAGTTTCTTCTTCCTGCGCATGAAGTACAGGAAGAAAGGGCATGTGTTAGACTGTCTGACAAAATCTCACTTGGTTCCTCAGCTGCCAGCTGAGCAGGTTACAGCCAATCTAATTGAGGGTGGGTTGATGGACAAAGGAAGCAACCAACCAGGTGAGAGAACTGCTACAACCCAAGCCACAGGAGACCCGACCCAGGGCACTGGTTCAGAGATTGGGTAAGAAATTGCATCATCCTTGACAGTAAGAACAGTGCTTCAAAAACACTGGCCGCAACGTGTCAATGTTTCTTTTCAGTGGACAATTAGGGTCCAGTGGGTTAAGCCTTTCCTCATCTTCAACACTAATGGAGATCCTGGAAGCCATTAAGCATCCCACGTGAGAGCCTTGATATACTTAATTATTTATTAGTCTCTTACCCATATGTGAAATAAGTTGACTTCCTGTGTTTACAGCACTGGAGTGCAGCTCTTACCAGAGCAGAGGGGCCTGCCGCCCAACTGCTTCGTCAGTGCTGAGGTTGTACATTGGCTTGTCAGCACTGTGGAGAATGTAGCCACACAGGGCATTGCTGTAGAAATCATGCAGGTAGAGGTGATAACATTGTGGAAGTCACAGTTGTCTGTGTATTTGCAATTAAAACTTGAGGCTTTTCCCCTGGTGCACCTGTAGAAGATGCTGGATGAAGGTCTCATTACTCATGCCTCTGGTGATGCCATGCGAACGTTTGTCTACGGTTTTTACCTCTATCGGATTGTTGACAAAGACTGTGAGAAGGGTAAGAAAGACTTGATTGTACTAGTTGGCATTTCTAATCTACTGCTTTTCCAGCTGTATCAGATGACTGATCACTTGAGCTGTCTAATCTTATAACACCTCACAAATTCTCATTGAAATTGAATGATTCTGGTTGCTTTGTTGCAGGAAACTTGAGATGTTTCATAGCTAAAGGCAATTCAATTGGATTTGACAATTTTTCCAGCTTTTGACAAGTCTATGGATGCGCGGTCTAAAACTATATTGTCATACCTTATTAGAAGAGCATACATCTTTAGATACCATGCATTGTACTCCTGTGCTTCTGCCATCCATAAAAACAGACCTTTGTATCCCACAGCTCCTGCGACTCAGCTTCCACCAGCTGGCGCTAACGTGTGGTCTGCAGCAGCTTTGGAAGACTTTGCCCTGTTTCAGAGAAAGTGGTTTGAGGTGGCCTTTGTTCTGGAGGAACGACGGCCTTGTGACTTACCTGCCTTCCTGCTGCCCTGGCTGCCCAGTCGGCCAGCCTCGTACGCAAGTAGGCATAGTTCCTTCAGCCGCAGCTTCGGAGGACGCAGCCAGGCTGCTGCACTGCTAGGTACACACAGCCGGCTCTGACCCTAGAGCAAGCATGCTCCGCCCTTTAAGGGAGTATGCCACACCCCCTTCCTCAAACGTTCTGGAAGAGAGAATGGGTCACACAAAGTCACAACCCAACCTTCTTCTTGTCATATTACTAAAGCATACAAAATTCATCTGTACCATCTAGTAGTCACCCTACAACCGTGAGACAGTAACTTAAAATGCAGTTATGTTTTCACAGTTGGAGACTTCCACAGCTCTGCTAACATCTTACCACAAGGTTGACTTGGCAACATCACTGAATCTAAACACATTGTTGTATTCCTCTCAGGAATAATACGCTTGATTCATCCACTTCTATCTAACACAAGAATTGTCATAAACGTTACCAATGTTGATCTAATTCATTTAACTGACTTTGTGTGACCCTTCCTCTATTCTAGGACTGCATGTTGTCATAGAAAATAGTCTACCTTTTAGAACGCCCTATCTGTACCCACAATGCCCAAACCTTGTTTAATGACATCATGACTCCCCTTCTGACTGACTGATGTATAAACAGTGTTTGCAGTTCTGCTGTCACGTGACCGTATATATATATGCTCTACAAATGGTGTGTACTACTATACCTAATCAGGGCACAAATTGAATTGACACTGGGTCTCTGCGCTGGTTGGGCTTTGATGACATCTCATACAGCAGTAGTATGTAGCATGTAGTGCATGCTGTGGTGAAGTATAGTGGCTGTGGTCCAGTAGTGCTGTGGTATGGGTTCTTCCTGCTCTCCTCCACCTATCCTGTCTCTGCTGAATACATGATGTTCCTGCATTGTTCCCAGACCTGAGCAAAGCTCTTCCATGTATCCCATCCCTTTTTTTCATTTTCTTTCTGCTACAATATATCTGCTTTCAGTATTTTGCTGCAATGAAAAGGCTTGACATGTTTTTTTTTTACCTTTTATTTTTACCAAACACTTATATTTAATCATATTTAGCATGATGCTTATTCTTAATCGTTTCAGATTAAACTAAACATTTACTGCCATAAACACATCACAAATCACAGATATCTCCTTTTCTGTCTCTTGACACATTTAAGACCATAAAACTTCATGCCTGACTTTAATGTTATTTCATCCTTCTGGCCATTTCTACTCTCTGTCTGTCTCTCCCTCTCTCTCTTTGCCCCTCCCCTCTCAGCTGCTACAGTTCCGGAGCAGAAAACAGTCACCTTGGATGTTGATGTGAACAATCGCAGTGATCGGACAGAGTGGTGCAGTTGCTATTACCATGGCAACTTCTCTCTCAGTGCTGCCTTTGAGATCAAGCTGCACTGGATGGCTGTCACAGCAGCTGTGCTCTTTGAAATGGTGAGCACAAGAACATAGCTTGCAAAATCCAGAAGCTCTGGATGACATTTGTATACTGTTAGGGACCGACAGTATTAAAGCAAAGTGACTACATAGTTACTAAGTGACTGCTAAGCCTGAGTCCTAAAACACTGATTTCTTCCCCTCAGGTTCAAGGTTGGCACAGAAAAGCAGCATCTTGTGGATTCCTGCTCGTACCCGTGTTGGAGGTGCCCTTTGCTCTGCCGTCTTACCTGTATGGTGACCCTCTCCGTGCCCAGTTGTTTATCCCTCTTAACATTCAGTGCCTACTAAAGGAGGGCAGTGATAACTTATTTGAAGGTGAGAAAGACCAAAAGGAGTAATACTGTGTATGTAATGTAATACTGAATGTTACAGAGTTGCTACAAGTCAAGTAAATACATTTTGTACCTAACGGTCAAGCAAAGGTCATGTGTTATGGAATGCTTCCAGAGAAACATTAAGACAGATACTACACTTGTGTGGTAATAGGAATGTGATAAACAGCTTAACGTGTTAATATAATGCATTTCATGTTTAAGTATAATTTTCTGTATTACGGCCATACTTTTTTAGGGTTTGAGCCAGAGACGTACTGGGACAGAATGCAGTTGTTTCAAGAGGCCATACTCTGCAGGTAAAGACAGCATAGAAAAGGCATTTGAGCAAACCCCTAACCTTAAATGTTACATTTTTGCACCTAACTCATTGCAACAACCTAACAACTGTTTAGAAACATGTTAAAATCCTCTCAAACCGTCTTAATAACTGCATAGCAACGTCCTGGCAACAACTCACAACACCCTAGAATTGTGGCAAAGAGTTCGACTCATTTTTAAAATTAAACTAACTTCCTCTTTTTTTTTAAGATTTGGCTTTGTTCAGGACAAGTTCTCGGCATCAGCTTTTAACTTTCCATCAGAAAACAAACCACAGTACATCCATGTAACAGGTATGCGTTTTAATAAATGTTAAACTTCAGTTAAAAATACTTTGAAAACTCTAATAGAAACCGTATTTGTGTATACTGTGTGTGTCTTTTTCCAGGCACCGTTTTTCTTCAGCTGCCATACTCAAAAAGGAAATACTCTAGTGGACAACGACGACGGCGTAACTCCACTACCTCAGCCAATCAGAGCCTGTTTGGCTCTGAGGAGCGGGTGGGCTACAACTGGGCCTACAATACCATGCTGACCAAAGTCTGGAGGACTGGCGTCCTGGGTGACGAGAAACTAGCTGACCGCCTGTTGCGAGATTTCACAGACTTTTGTGCCAACAAGGATAATCGACTGGTGACCTTCTGGGAAAGTTGTGTTGAGAAAATGAACGCCAGTGCCCCCTGAGGAAAGGAAATAGATACTCTGTCAGAGAAACCGAGTCAGTTTGCCTCCGCTAATGTACTGCTGCTACCATCTAATCAGAGATAAATAAAGCAAACCGCCTGATCATCAAACACTCAGATGGATGAGTCACACTGTATGCTTACAGAGTGTCAGCACATGCCCCTGCAATGCTCTTGGCTATGAACCCATTATAGTTTTGATGTGCATGTCTTAAGCAAACTTTACAGTAATAATAATAAGCAAACTGAGCCTTGGCTAAGCTCCGCCCTAAACATGCTACTGACCAATCCTACCTTAGCAACTGTTGACCCCTTTTCAAAGCTTTAAAAATATCTTTAGAAGTCTATTTGTGCATTAAACTATAGCTCAACTCTTATTTATATATAACATTCGTAAGGACACCAACTTCTGTTCCAATGTTGATGTTATCAACTTTAGATAATTAATTTACATATCGATTCAGGTTGTACTGAGGTGAAAATTTTTTAGGAACGTAAGTTGTTACATTATTACACACATTAATGTTGCCATTTGTAATCACTATCAAATGAGGTTGTTGTCTTTACAATTTTTAAAAGTGAAAGTGACCTATTCGTCAGAATATGGTAACCCATACCTGAAATGTGACCTCTGCATTTAACCCATTACTGGTGAGGAGTGAACACACACTGCAAGTTGTGAACACACACCCAGAGCCATTACTGCACCTGGGGAGCATTTGGGGGTTAGGTGCCTTGCTCAAGGGCACTTCAGTTGCAACCTGGAATCAAACCAGCAAGCTTCTGATTACTAGCCCAACTCACTAACCAGTAGGCCACAACTACCCACAACCGCCCCTTTACAATTGAGTGTGACAAGCATTTGCTACCATTTAATTACTGCATAATTTACTTTCTTTAAAGAAAATGGTGGATAAATATCCCACTTAATTCCAGGTAATAATAATATCCATTCAGATTTACCACCTGTATGGGAACATTTTACTGTCACTGTCTGGCTTTAACAAAGGATAAATAATTAAAAGGTAAATAAATAATTATTCTCAATGATTGGCCCCTATTTATGTTTAGTTGGGTATGCCTGGAACAGGTTTAGATTTGGGTGAAATGTATTTTAAATATTGGTGTTTAGGGCTTATAAGGGGTTGTAGTTAACTGCCATACTCATTCGTAAAACAAATTTTATATATATTTTATAAAAACAGCAGGAATTAGGTAAGAACATTAATCTTTGAGCAGTAGACAGTATGACTCCAAGGACCTGTATTTACATTATCCCAAGGTCAAAAGAGTTACATCAAATCTCGCAGTTATATTAGAGTAACTGCAGCTCTTCAGAAGTCACACAAACTGTGCATAGATAATAAAAGATATGCATCTGTCTATACCAGTTCATGCATGTTGTCTTGACAATTATTGTTAAGCAATAACCCGAGAGAGGCACGTCCTTGCATCCCATTATTCTTTCATCAGCCTTTTAAGTGAAGCGTCTTCATTTGAATGCGGAAGAGTTCCTTCTCGCGCGCATGCGCTTTGGGACGCTGCAATGAACAATGCAGCAAACCTTAGCGCGCGGGTGCGAGCCTGCAGGCCATGCGGCTATTTTTAGAAAATGACGTCATCGTGAAATACAGCGAGTGCGCGCACCCCCCCAACTCCCCCTCCACCCTGTTCGCTGGGATTGACAGGACGTTTGCAGCAGCAGTACTCCACAAAGCCGAAAAGCGCTCACGGGGAGAGAGAAATAGGAGTCGAGCGAAACGTGGAAGAGAAAGGGCAGGGAGGGGAACACAAGATTCGCAAAAAATTAAGATAAAAAAATATTGAAAATTTACACCTTTCAACCCTTGGCTCGCTGATCCACCCTCACGTGCGCGACTGCTCCAGATTCTGCTCGTGACTGTGTGTACTGACCGGAGCGCGCGCTCTTGTGCCAGTGCGTTGTGCTGCGAGACCGAACCCCGGTGCGATCGAAACCGACCGACAGACAGTCTTTGACAAGAGAGGATGGCTGATAGGGAACAACTGATCCAAAGAGCCCGTCTGTCGGAGCAGGCGGAGCGTTATGATGATATGGCCTCTGCGATGAAGCTGGTGGGTCATTATTAATATGCTTACTTTAATGCATAATATAACCCATCACAATAGAGATGCATTGAGTGCTTTCTGTAAAGTAATTTATAAAGCAACACTAGAATAAATGTATTTTTAGAAAATGCAACAGCAGAATATCTCGTCTTTGTCATGAGCAGAATCTCAGTGTTATATATTACATATTTATGTTAATTACGGTAAAGGTAAAATCGTACATTTAAATAGAAAGATATGTCATTGTCAATAAAGCAGAAAAGGGCGGATAAGATCAGAAATTGTAGGTTTCGGTTCAATGTCGTGCACATCAGTCGTTACAGTGGATGAACATGGGCGGCGCTACGACATCCTCAGCCACATCCATTGTGCATTTGTGTCTCTTAGAAAGTGATAATGATAAAACGAAAATAAAAAAATGGTGTTATATAATACAAATAAATCGTGTATGGTCTTAACAGCTCATGTTTATAAGCAATGTGAACTGAAGCGCAGTATGTAAACCAGCAGCGCAGATCAGCTGTGTGCTTTGACACAGGAGCACAAAGGATTGAAGTCAGTCAGTCAGTGTGGTCAGTCTGGACACGGTTGATGTTTTCATTATCTTGTTGATTGTTGTTAAATAATAAAAAAATATTTAATAATATATTTTACAAGGCTACTTTGACTTTGTGACACTGGAGTATTCATTTTGTACAGGTTTCTTGACATTAGACATAGGGATATAATAATATGGTAAAATCGTGACTACACTGGCTTGTGTTTTACCAATTGTTTATTGCAATACAGATTTTTTCCCCAATTGGAACAGCTTATAAAATAAACATGTGTTTTACATTAAAATGTATTTATATATTAAAAAAAGAAAAACTCTAGGCTGAGACTTTCGTAAACACCTTTTTTCTAAAAACGCTTGATGACAAATTTCTAATATTATCTACCAGCACCTCCGTTTTTAGTTAAAGTCTAAAAATAATATTGAAATACAAAATTTCTAGCCTTTGTATAATTTCCATAAAAAATAAAGCACAAAATAACATAAAAGCACAGTCACTTGCATGATCATATTGACACAACACCCCCTTTTCTGCATCATCAGGTCACAGAGCTGAACGAGCCATTGTCCAATGAAGACCGCAACCTGCTCTCTGTAGCCTACAAGAATGTGGTGGGGGCCCGACGGTCATCTTGGCGTGTGATATCCAGCATAGAGCAGAAGACGGCGGCGGATGGCAACGAAAAGAAGCTGGAACTGGTGCGTGTCTACCGAGAGACCATTGAGAAGGAACTGGAATCAGTGTGCCAAGATGTTCTCACGCTTCTGGACCAGTACCTCATCAAGAACTGTGATGAAACCCAGGTGGAGAGCAAGGTCTTCTATCTGAAGATGAAGGGTGACTACTACCGGTACCTGGCCGAAGTAGCCACCGGTGAAAAGAGGGCATCTGCCGTCGAATCATCTGAAGGGGCCTACAAGGAGGCCTTTGACATCAGCAAGGGCATGCCGGCCACCCACCCCATCCGCTTGGGCCTGGCTCTCAACTTCTCTGTGTTCTACTACGAGATCCAAAACGCACCTGAGCAGGCCTGCCAGCTCGCCAAGGAGGCCTTCGATGACGCCATCGGCCACCTGGACAATCTGAACGAGGACTCCTATAAGGACTCCACGCTCATCATGCAGCTCCTTCGGGACAACCTCACCCTGTGGACCAGCGACCAGCAGGACAGCGAAGGAGGAGACGGCAATAACTGAGAGATCAGTCATATCTGCTCTCACTTCTAGCTGTAGTAGCACCTGTCTGACCCACCCATGATGTCTACTTTATTGCTTAACCTTATTTCTCTCTCCCGCTTTCCCATTTCTGTATCTCTTTCTTCTACATCTTTCTTTGTGGCACCTATATGCTCCTGTTTGGTTCCTCGGGGCTGCACTTTAGACCCTTGATAGCTCTCTCTTACAATGGGCCTCTTATGCCTCTTTTCCAGGGTGCTGGTTCCCAATCATGTGAATTTATTGCTATGAATTTTATCACTTGTCATGGTATAAAGACACTGAATCAAATTAAAAATGCAAGAATTGTAAAAAATAACATGCATGTTTGTTCGTAGGTTGGTAACGGAGTTGTGTACTCAACAGAACTCAAGTGTACTCAAGTCAACAGACAGACCAATTCTGAGAGCACCAGCACCTTTTGGTTAAAAAGTGGTGTTTGCATCTTGATTTGTAAACCTCTCTCTGTCTCTCTCTTTGTCTCCCACTTTCTCTGTTTTCCCCACCTGTTCTTCCTCCTCCACCTCCCGACCTCTTTTTCTGTACGTGTTTCTCTTTCCCTTCCCATTGGTGAGTCGCTGCAAATTAGCCTACTGGTCTCCATGTGACAATTACTTAGTGTGTACTTGTAAGGACATGATATTTGTAGAAACTCTGTAACACTTACTACAGAATGAGGTCTTCAGTACATGGCACAGTATAGTGCAAATGTTACACCTTATTACCAGTTCTGTTCCTCTTCTTTTCACTTGTCCTTGATCTGTACCTCCATCACTGCTTAGATGTGTTTGTCTGTCATTCCTCCATGAAGCTCACATTGTACACCTTGCTAGCCCTGTGAATTGTGTATGTCTGCTGATCTCAAAACAGCATCCGTCGTCGTCCCGTATGTGGGCGGCACTCTGTTATGAGATGCAGTGATTTAAGAGTCTTTTGATTAGGATTACTTATGCAAGGTTATGACAGAATGACATTAAAGACATTGGCTACCATGGGAACCTCTGACACTTCATTATGGTTTCACAGATCTCACATTGTCTTAAGTGCTTTACATTCTCACACACACAACATGGTTTAAGAACAAGACTATTCTTGCTTTAAGTTGACACGAAAGGCCATTTACTAACATAATATTCTTAATGAAATTAAATAGGAAAAATATATAGGATGAGACTTGATTTTAGCCATTGGTTTGGATGGTAAAAAATGGGAGTAAAATATAGTCTTACCTGAATGCAAGTTTGCAGTTGTTTTCAAAGGTCTGCACCAATCATGAATTTGACTAATTAACATGTTAATATTAACATTAACCAATCACGTGTGCTGTCTAGGTGATGTCAGTGAAGAGGGAAAGCTGTTTTCAATACAATATTATAAACACAATATTTTAATACAATATTGTGAAACAGACTTTTTCATTCGGAATAAACTGCATCAACAAATTATAAACACAAATACAAAGAATTAACATAAATAATATAAATTTAGTTTTGTCTGCCACTGTCACACAAACCAACCAAAACATAAATGGTTGGGCAAATGTTGCTCTGTAATTATGCTCAAGCAAAGCATTTTTGTGTCAGAGACAGCATTTACACTTTTCGAGAATATTAACATAAATGGATTCGATTAGAAACACTAGTTACATACAAACAAGTCACATACCTTTAACTGAGGGAGATGTCAGCATTAATTACTTTACCTTGCTGTAATTTCTGGGAATTTCATTAGTCAGTTGTTCTTTGCCCTTTGATTGTAAAAAAGGTTCTGGTACAGATTTATTTTCATGTATCTACAACACGTGCCATAAATAATGATTACACCAGTATGCATCATTTACATGCTATGATAAAATTACAATAGTCAGGTTGAATCTAAATGAATACGATCTAAAGGCCATTTTGGGTGCAAAAGATTACAGGTTTATGACAATAGACGCTTTACATCTTAAAGATAAACATTCATAGCTGTAATGAGATATGGTTCTTAACAGATATGGTACAGCAGGGAAACTGATAAAGTCAGTTTCCCTGCTGATAAAAGAAATTTTGTTATTCCTTATGAGTATTAAAAAAAAATAGATTATACGAAAATATTTTATGTGATATTTTAGAACATGATTGTATAACAAAATTAAGAGGTAAATCACAGGCTATTGGGTTTAAATGGTCAAACAAAACAAAACAAAAGTATACAACCAAATATACAAGTACGTAAGTGATATAACCATAAAGACAACATGCATCTTTTGTCTGTACCTGAAATTGTTCAAGCAATCCCAGGTTAATGATTGAACCACCCTGTTTAGCAGGTGTGGGGTTGTGGGGAATTATGTGCATTATTACCTAAACTGAAAGATACTAGCTTAAATTCATGCAGTTTTCTCGTTGTTGCACCCAAGTGGCTTGTTCTGATATAATAACCTAGTGTGATGTAATCATATGAGGACTAAAAGCATTTTCCTCCATTGATGGTAATTCAAATGTAATTGTGTATTGCGGCTAAAATTTTGGCAGCAACATGTAAATCACAAAAAATCTGGTTTCCATTTTGTTGCAGCTCAGGAATGTTTGACGCTCAGGATGACTGGCTCAAACAAAGCTTGCTTGAGCTCGGCTAAGCAACTGCCGTTGAGATGAATAGAAATTGTAATAGACCTAACAGCCCTGTTCATATGCATTATACCTACATGGCTATGCACTTTGGCGTAGCCATTCATTAACCAATGAGAATTTCAGAGAGGCAAACATTATATGGAACACTATATAGAACAAACTTTTGCAAATTGCAATCAAGGATCCTTGGAGATCCTCAGAATGGAGATCCTTAACTGCAGTTTTTGTGAGATCCTCTAAAGACAGTAATTAAGATTCTGGTGATTCATGAAATGTGTTAAGCTTTAAAGGAGCCCAATCTCGAAATGTCCTGCTAAATTGGTCATTAATGATTTCCTCGCCAGCTCACAATCTCAGATTTTTGACAGCTTTGAGGCACAAACACACTTTTATAATTAACTATGAGAAGGTCACTCCCATCGCCAGACGCGCATATACAGTCAAATATGTGCGCACGCATGCACAGTGGCACTCCCACAGGTAAAAGTGTGTGCTCCAGGTGTCTTCACTATCACACTTGTTTCAGAAAGGGACGCAGTGAGGTGGCCGCTTGCCCCCCTGAAACACCACAGAAATGGGTGCCGACTATTTTGGATTCTCCTTTGTCCGGAATGAAAAAAGAAACAACACCATAGCTATTAACAACCCGGCAGACATCTCTGTGATTGTTATATATTTTCTAGTGGTTCTGGCCGTGGGAATATGGGTAAGTAACCAGTATTTTCTATCCACCTGTAAAACATTTTACTCTTGTTGGAAGACTTTTGTGAATTGTTAACCTTGTGTCATCATAAAAGTACAAGTTCTGTGTACGATAACTTTAAAGGCAGAAGAGAAACAGATTTTAAGGTAATTATAATGTAAAAAGACTCAAAAATGTGCCTTGGAATGTAAATGTAATTGCTCTTATTCTTCATATGAAAATAGCTTAACAGTAATTGAGCAGTTAGAAATGATTATAATGAGAAATACTGTAGTTCTCAACAGTGGACAAATCAAATAAAAAATTCTCTAAATAATTTTTCATGTAATCTTAATGTATCTTATCCATAATGAGGATCTTATCTTAATGTATCTTATCCATTCTAACACGATAACTATGTATTATATTTGCACATCATAGTAACTCTAGAGAAAATACAAATATTTAGACAAACAAAAGTGGTTGTTTGAGTGAGTGAAGTAACTCTTTCTGTTTAAAGGCAATGGTAAGGACCAACCGAGCCACTGTAGGAGGTTTCTTCCTGGCTGGCAGGAGTATGGTATGGTGGCCGGTAAGGAAATAAACTGACATGGAGGAGGAAAACAGAACAACATTTAAACCTTAATACCAAGTTTGATGTGACCACAAAATATCTAAATGGAAGAAATGTGGATTACTTATCATTCGCTATATAAACATTGATCAAGCAATTTGCTGAATTCATTAAATTCCTGTTTCGATATTACTTAACCTGTTATAATCTGCTACTGTAAGGGTGGTTTTAACTACAGTGGTTTAAGCTGTAGGAATGCCAAAATGACTAGAAAACTGTTAACAGCAAGATGGTCTAAAACTGTATATTTTCTGTCAATTTCCACTCTTCTGCTACTTATATCAAGGACGTAAATAAGTGCAGTTAGGATAGCTAAATGTGGGAGAGCATTGCTATAATGATTATATTGTATGGCAATATGTAGCTTTGAATTATTAACAGTGAAGCAAAACTAGTTGGTACAGAGTTTATGGGTGAAAGGATTTATTAACATTACTGTCTGATGTTATATAATAAAATGGTTACAATGAAGATGCATGTAATTGGTATAATAACATATGCACTTAACTTTAAACAGTGTATGTAAAGAATATTACCTTAAAGAATAGAAATAGAGAAAAAAAGACGAGATAAGAGAGGCCTGAAAGTTGGGTCTAGAGCTCAGGTAGAGAAGAGCATAGTAAGGGTAGAATCCAAGAAGAGCATGGAAAAAGAAGAGACAGAGCATATCTTACATTCCCTTTTTATCCTTCCTTAACCATGTGACTGAAACCAACCTAAGATAATCAAATTGACCAATCAGAAGACCATATTTAAACCCCCACTGTACTGAACAAATAGCGGAGCCCCTACATACAACACAAACATCTCAGCCAATAGCCTTTGATCTCTAACAGCTTATCTGTGGGCTCATGAATGCAAATGGTCCCTTTAAGCAAGGAGATGGGGTTGTGACACAGCAACAAATGGGATTTAATATTCAACCCTACACTAAGACTAATAAATCCAAAAAGATCCATAAAAGTGTGATCGGATTATCTATTAATCAATAGCTGCTGCACATTATCATTGATATGGCATGATAATGACCCTAACTGCACCTTTCATTTTATCCATGGTGTATGCTTTTCATAGTAACCCTGCTCTCATAAAAGGGTGAATATGAAGGTGAATATAGGGTGAAAGTCTTTTATTGGGCCATAATTGTTTGATACCAGAATTGTTCTACAATTCATCAGATTTTTGAATATACTCACTTTGAATATAGACACTCTATCTGTTTTTCATGCTTGGAGAATAAAGTTTTTATTAAGCTTTATTATTAGTCCAGTCAGGCACCGGTTCTTGTTTGCCAACAAAACTAGCCTTCCATATGTTATTATACAAAGTTAATTGTTGCAACCCTTATTGTTTGGATTCAGAATGTACAGAAGAAGCACTTTCATAGCTTATCATTATGGTGAATGCATTGCCAGATATAGTCAAACAGTAGACAGAGTTAATGTATTCTGAAGCAAGACTCTTCAGAAATGTTGTCACAGAAAACTCCCTGCTGATCACATAACTTCAGCATTCTATTGGATTTAAAGGCATCAGGTTAAATATGCTTTAACTGTTTTATTTCAGTATATGTCCATTATATTATCGTAAACATTCTTACCTGTTATTTCAGATTGGAGCTTCTCTCTTTGCGAGTAACATTGGAAGTGGCCATTTTGTAGGAATAGCAGGAACTGGAGCTGCTGCTGGTATTGCCATTGGAGGCTTTGAATGGAACGTATGTTAAAACTTAAAACTTACAAAGACTTATCAGTTATGTTTTAGCCCAATATTATTATGGTTTTAATATAACAATAATAATATATATTGAGTATGGTTCAATATAAAAAGAGAAATCATATTCCATATTTATGTCTAGTAACTGACATTTAATTGCACAAAAACACAAAAATATAACAACAATAAATAATAATTACGCCGAAGTTAAAAATAATAATAGTAAATAGTACATTCAAATGTTAATTCGCCCAAGAACATTGTTTCCTGTTGACTGTACATTGGTGTATTACTGTTTGGTGAATTTAGCGGTAGACCTAATACAGAAGACTCAATAACTAAGCAGGAATTGTGACTATCAATGCAGTCTTACTGTAATTACAGTCTGTTTTTTATTTGTTTTCCTCAGGCTCTGGTTGTTGTGATTATTCTGGGATGGCTGTTTGTGCCCGTGTACATAAAGGCTGGGGTATGTCTTCATTTGTTCATCTGTATTAGGCATTGCATAGCAACGCTGTCATATATTGTTTACTTATAGAACGTTAATGAGTGCAGTCACTTAACCTCACCCTGTATCTTTTTGCAATCATCTCTTTATGGTCTATAATGTTATCTGCAGGTGCTGACCATGCCTGAATACCTGAAGAAGCGGTTTGGTGGGCAGCGGATTCGTATCTATCTCTCTGTGCTTTCCTTGTTTCTTTACGTCTTCACCAAAATTTCTGTAAGTCCAAAATCTCTGTGTCACTTTAGAAAAAAGTACTGGTATCAAATTTGAATACTGTGGTATTTTAACACCATGATATTAAAAAAATACTAAATGATTACCATATTTATACAAATTCTTAAACAAGGAAAATCATTTTCTTAATCATTAGCCTATTTTTTACTTCCTTTTCATAAAAATATCTAAATATCTAAACCTGCATATTTACCCATTTCATATCTGTTCTTTAATACCGAAAATCAGTTTTACACTAAGCTGCTAGTATTCAGGCCTCAGTGTTTAGTTTACCACTAATGTTTACATTTAGTTCAGTGGTTAGAGCATGATGTTAAAAACGCCAAGGTCATGGGTTTGATCCCAGGGATTGCACATACTCAGAATCAATGTATAGTATAATGCAATGTAAGTCGCTTTGGACAAAAGCGTCTGCCAAATGCATAAATGTAAATGTAATATGATGGCCATTGTCCGTGTGAATGTACCTTTAATTTCCATGCAAAGTCAATCTAAAGTGCTCAAACATTCCCACTACTTACTACTCTACTTTCATGTCTTTTCTACGTCTCAGGCAGATATGTTTGCGGGAGCCATTTTTATTAATCAGGCTTTGGGACTCAACATTTACCTGGCTGTGTTTCTTCTGTTGTTGATTACAGCACTGTATACAGTAACAGGTGGGTTGATTACAGGTTAATTATTGCATACTGTACACTGACATCTTCTCTGTGTAGTTTTAGGGAGAACAGAAATAGTTTTGAATTAAGTTTTGTTAATTCTGTTCCTCAAACTAAAATTCCAATTTTGTTGTATGTTCTTCATATATAATCTTTAACTTTTGGCGAAACATAACAATATACCAGCATACATTAAGGCAAGAGTTAACTATATAATGAAGATAAAATGTAACCAGACTTCAATAAATGTCAGGTTTGGTTTAATTGTCACGTTTGTGTAACTGTTATACGTATATATGTATAACAGTTACACAGTAGCGTTTAATAATTTAAGGCTTTAGGATATGTGTCTATACACAAACTGACTTAATAAAATACCAACACTGAAAAATATTTACTGGTGTACAAAGTGTGACAACAAGCCCTGGTCTTCTTAATATACCTGCAAATAGCAGTACAGTGGTTATGTGAAATTGTACATTGTACACACAGCACTATAGCCATTTTTCCTGTGTTTCTTTAAAAATATTACCAAACTGAATTATATTATAGATTTAAGACAGGTTTTTTTTTTAAACATTTTTAATATGCTGGTTGAAAGTCTCTTTACACCCTGATAGCAATCACTGAGTAAAGTGGTCTAAATATATGTATATTTAGATATATGTGGAAGACACAGGACCATAAAATGTTCATCCAATCATTGCACTCAATCCAAATTGCATTCAGCAAACTACACCATAGAATAAGTACAGCATTTGTTATTTTCAGGGGTTGTAGGTCCAACAAGGGTAAAACTAACCTGTCTCACAACTGTCTAAACCCAGCTCACGTTCCCTATTAGTGGGTGAACAATCCAACGCTTGGTGAATTCTGCTTCACAATGATAGGAAGAGCCGGATGAAGTTGTGATGGTTATTGTAGCATGTCATGGGTAATTGCCCATTTCTGATAATATGTGATAAGACTATAAGCCTCAAACTATAATGCATCATGACTGTAAACTTATATCATCCTTGTGGTCAGTTGTGTAAGAGGTTTATCTAAGTTTATTGTTTAGTACAGGTTTGTTCCCCAGAGGAATAAACATCAGAAATGTTCCTGCCTGCTGGTCTGATTATGCTAGTTATATAATGTCCATTGCAATTAAAGTTTGAACAATTCCAATCTAAAACTATGCAATAAAATAGGCAAGACCAATCGCATTTCAGTATGCAAATATATGCAAGAAAGACAACAATCACAATCCAGTGTGCAGATATTGCAGTGATGCCATTACTATTGGTTACATTTTGCATGCTGAAGAGTCCATTGAGTCAATGGAAGATTGCATCTGTACATTAGGTAGTACATTAAGAGGCAGAATTAATAGCACCCATTTATTGCTTAGTGTTAAAGGTTTACAACAAACTCTTATCAGAATATTTACAGACTATCAATACAGTGCTGCATTGCAAGAACTGTAAAAGCATATTGGGAGCTGTCTATACTGTTAAACTTTTACAGCTGTGATACTTTTAATAAAAATGCAATAAGCAATATCTGGTAAATACTGTTGATGTTTGCAAAAGAATCTTGCTCCTATTTTAATAACTCCATCTCACATCTTTATCATAGCTGAAGCAAATGAAATAATCATGCTAATGAATAAACTAACAATGACCCACGAGCATATTCCAACAAAAGACAATATTTCTTAGTTCTGTGAAACACAGGAAAACCATTCTTATTTAGAAGAAATAAAGCAACCTTGGCATCTGATTTCAGGCCTTCCTGCTCTTTAAGTTCTCTCCAGTGCTGGAAAGCTGCTCCGATATTAATGTGGATCCTACCTTGCCTGATCGTATCCATTCTTTTTAGTGTTATGTTCCACAGACATTTTCCTCTTTTGCTTTATATCAGCCATCTCACCCTTTCTGTAGTCAATCTGTTAACGTATGTCCGTCTTGTCCACTGAGCTCTCTCTCCCCAATCATTAGTAGGTGCCCTTATTACATTTACATTTATGCATTTGGCAGACACTTTTATCCAAAGCCACTTACATTGCATTATACTATACATTGTTTCTAAGTATGTACAATCCCTGGGTTCGAACCCATGGCCTTGGCATTGTTAACGCCATGCTCTAACCACTGATCTACAGGAAAGCTATGGCAACACTTTTTAAAAGCCTTTTTATAAAAATCTCTTACTGTACCTTTAGGTTTCCTATGGATTTTTCTTTTAAAGGAGAAAACTATTTTTTCTCTACAGGTGGATTAGCTGCAGTGATCTATACAGACACCCTACAGACCATCATCATGGTCATTGGATCATTTATTCTGATGGGTTTTGGTAAGTCTGTTCTGGAGTTTTACAGTGGTAATGGCTCTGTCGTCTAATGGCTCTGGACTGAGCAAACCATCAGCCATCCCTATTGTGTCCATAATGGCAAATTATATCAGGGTGAATTTTTCAGTTTGAAGTGGCTACTAAATTCTCCTTTATGGTCTTGTGAAACATTTTCCTTATGTTTCCTATTCTGTTGACAGCGTTCAATGAGGTCGGAGGCTACGAGAACCTAAAGGAGCGTTATATGAATGCGATTCCATCAGTGGTGGGTTCAAACATCAGTTCACAGTGCTACACTCCACGCGCAGACTCCTTCCACATTTTCAGAGACCCCATCAATGGTGATCTGCCCTGGCCTGGGCTCATTTTTGGTCTCACCATCCAGGCTGCCTGGTACTGGTGCACTGATCAGGTACACATCGATTCATAAAGGCTACCGGCTAAAATTTGTGCAGTAATACAATTAAGATGTGTGATCATCTGAGGCTTAGCAACCACTTTCAAAATGTCACATTTTGCAGGGCTAGTTGGAGTTTGTTGGAGCATTAAATATTTTCTATGTTCTGTATAGGCACAAACATTTGCAGTATAGGTATTTTGTATCTGCACTATGCCAAGTCACACACAATAATTGTTTTCTTTTTTTTCTTTTTCTAATTTTCTTTTTTAATAGTTTTTTATTGTGCTTGTTTTTAGACCAAGTCTAATTTTAGACACACATGCTTTTAGTTAGACCACAGATTATTCTAAAGAAAATAAGAAGACAAACAGCCAAAGAAAAGACAGATACACACAAGTTAGATTAACAACCCATTAGCAAGTGTCAGCGTTTATCTCTTTCAGACATGTTTGATCACCCTTTTTCTGTTGTGTGTGATTTTAATTGAGTAATTGAGGACACATTAACAAACATATTACATATTTGAAATACACAAACCATGGGCAAAGTTTATTAAAAATCAAGGGCTCATTTACAGCTTTTTTACATCCTTACAGTTTTATGTACACTTATGTTTAGCAGTTACCCACCCTTATGTTCTGACCCATATGACTTCCAATCATTTGTGGAACACATAAGTAAACAAAAGCACCATATTGACCTCTGCACTATTCATATGAAGAATCACTCTTGTTTTAGGTGATTGTGCAGCGTTGTCTGTCTGCCAAGAACTTGTCTCATGTGAAAGCTGGTTGCATCTTGTGTGGTTACCTTAAACTTCTGCCCATGTTTCTTATGGTTTTCCCTGGAATGATCAGCAGGGTGCTGTACACAGGTGAGATAAACTGATGCAATGCCTGCTGGGAATGCAAATCTGGGAAAATTATTTTTTGTGTACTGATAGTATACTTAAGATTGTAGTGTACCATATTGCACATATTGTGGCATAGTCTGCACTTACATAGTACTTATACAGTATATGAGTAGTCTTGTAGACTCAAACTTTTAACTTTGGCATAAAGTCTGGTCTACTTTGGATTATACTTTGTTCAAGAAAAATTATGTTTGTGTAATGTTCTCTTGTTTGTTTTAGATGAGATTGCGTGTGTGGATCCAGAAGAGTGTAACCGCTACTGTGGAACCAGTGTGGGCTGCAGTAATATTGCCTATCCCAAACTGGTGGTGGACCTGATGCCAAATGGTAAAGCTTTTATATACTGATATTTCTGATATTTCTATTATCTATTATTATCTATGGGTCTAAACTGCTGTGTGTGTGTGTAAAGGTCTCAGAGGACTGATGTTATCCGTCATGCTGGCCTCTTTGATGAGTTCACTCACATCCATCTTCAACAGTGCCAGTACCCTCTTCACCATGGACATCTACACCAAGATCCGCCCCAATTCCAAAGAAAAGGAGCTTATGATTGCTGGCAGGTGTGTGTGTTTATATATGTCCAATTGTTTGTGTTGAATCTTGATCTTCTGATTGCATGAGCATTTTGTGTTTTGGATGATCAAAGTTTGAATGTGAAAAGGTGACGATGTATTTCATCGCTATGATTTTCTGGTGTTTGTAGGTTATTTATGCTGGTTCTGATCGGTGTGAGTATTGCGTGGATTCCCATTGTGCAGTCAGCTCAAAGTGGGCAGCTCTTTGACTACATTCAGTCCATTACCAGTTACCTTGCTCCGCCCATCGCTGCTGTTTTCACACTTGCCATTTTCTGCAAGCGAGTCAATGAGCCAGTAAGTCAAATTTTAAAATTTTTCTGTATTTTCTGTATTTCTTTCCTTTTTGAATATCAAGAATATCAATATTAATGTATAATTTTTTCTATATTTTAAAGATGTACCACAACATACTTTAACATGGTAATATGTTTCTGGACATCATAATTCTCAGTGATGATTTTTTTGAATTCGCATTACTATAACACAGTAATATATCACTGTAATACTGACATTTAACATTAAAATCAATCCTAAACCTACCATAGTACCATGTATTAAATGCTATTTTCTTATGTAAGTACACAGTATTTAAAAACATTTTCTATAAAGTAGAACCTTTATTCAGTATCTTGGTAAATTTCTGATAATGTTTTATGTTAATTCTAATGATAATTATGGGCCTGTCACATATTGGAAGAGAAAGCATCCTCTCCATTATTTTATGGACTTTTATATTATACATATTTTCCTACCACAATTACCACAAAGTTTTTGTTTTTATTGCTCTACCTTCACAGGGGGCTTTCTATGGTTTGTGTATTGGCCTGTTGATTGGACTTGCACGCATGATAACTGAGTTTGCTTATGGCACTGGCAGCTGCGTGCAGCCCAGTAACTGTCCTACGATCATCTGCGGTGTGCATTACCTCTATTTCTCCCTCATACTCTTTGGCTTATCATGTATAGCCATATTAGCCATCTCCCTTATGACCAAACCCATTGACGACAAACACGTAAGTTCTGTCTTACCACTATATATCTATTATAAATGTGCTAAAACACTTAGTTATAATAACACTATTACAAAATGTATTAAAAAATGTATTTTACAGAATTTAATGCATTGACATTTTTGATTATGTATAACTTTAAGGAATATTCCAGGTTAAATACTAGACACGAAAATCCCCTAGTCTGAAAACACACAAAAAAAGTCTATAGATTAAACAGTTGCCCCCAATTGTATTATTTAACCAGAGATATTTTCATATTTTTTAGTAGCTAACTAATTTGTACCAATACCGCATTGCATTTTGTTCAAAATGAGTATGAGTATTTGTTTGTTGTATTTTTATATTTGTGAAAAACAACTCTATTATGGTGGCCCTCATATTGCCCTTCATTCTGTGGCCGCTTGCTTTTCTCTAGCTGTACAGACTTTGCTGGAGTTTGAGGAACAGCACTGAGGAAAGGATCGATCTGGAAGATGATGAATGGACAGGAGATCAGGACTCCTGCTCCATGGAAACAGAAGGTACAGAATGTTGACATATTCACATGATTTAAACGCAAAAGCTAAATGTGACAAGTATAGCATGTACCTCGATGACCTTCATTGTTGTTTCTAGAACAGTAATTGTATTGAGCACCCAATGGCTTTGAATTTAGGGCTACAACTGAGCTAGTCTCACAAAGCCAAACTTTTACAAGTATGGCTTTAAGTCTGGTTAACTTTACAGATTATTATGGCCGAGAACTGCCTAACTAAACAGGATAAGACTGTATGACTCAAATGTAAAGGGACAGATCAAGATGTTGTCTTTTTCATCATTCAGAGTTATCAAAAATAGTTGATTCCACAATATACACAATAATTGACCAGCGTGGAAAAAACTACATCAAATAAATGTCCCAATCCACAAATGATTATTCAGAAGCACCGAAAAATAGTAAAAAAAAGTAATAAAAAGTGTTTATTATTTAGTCTAGACATGGTGAACTTTGGTAAACGTTCCACAAATTGCTTGGAAGCCAGCCAATTATATTGGAGCTGCCAATTTTTGGATAGTGCCTGCCAGGTTAATGGGCAATATCAATAAGATGGTCTGTGATTAGTTGATAAGTGTACTGTTCTAAGAGCAACAGAAGATTTTGATCTAGGCACATGTCTTATGTATAAGTCACGTTGTTCACGTACAGTGTTATTTTTATTAGCATAGATTATCTTATTAGCAACTGATAACAGTTTGTCTCTTGATCCAACAGAGGAACATAAGGAACCGAGCTGTTTCAAGAAGGCATATAATTGGTTCTGTGGCTTTGATCAGGGCAACGCCCCTAAACTAACTAAAGAGCAGGAGGCGGAGCTAAAGATGAAGCTTACCGATACAACTGAGAAACCTTTGTGGAGAAATGTGGTAAACGCTAATGCCATCATACTCCTCGCCGTCTGTGTCTTTTTCCATGGTTTCTTCGGCTAAAAAAGCCACAAAGAAAATCCAGATGTCTGCAAAAAGTGTGTTGCATTGTGTTGTGTTGTGTTGTGTGTTGTAAAAGCATGTCAGTATCAAGTGATGCTGAATGGTAACAACTCCAATAGATCTATTCTTTGGATATTGGTAACATCAATCTTAATATTATTAGTCTTACTGTTGGAGAGTTAATCCTCAAAACTTAAACACTTTCTGCCTTTTTTGATGTATTTGGCATAAAATAAAATATATTGTTGCTATATATTTAGATGATGATGACTAAGGTCAAAATTGATTATTTATAAAACCATGCCCTTGTTTTCTCTTGAAGTCATGTCAAAGTTTTCTTAGCTAGTGTAGTTGCTAAGTACTTTAAACGTATTTCCAGTTCATGTAGTAATGTTTACTTATCAAAAAAAAGAAAATATGGGCTTTCATAGTACTTTGTTTCATGTATTTTGTGAACTGCTTCTGATGCATTATGATCAAATCAAAGCTTAGCGTTCAGCTCACATGATATAACACTTTCACTGTCATTTGTAAGCTGTCTTTCACCACCAGTCATCTACTTAAAATAATTGTTTTTCTTTTATATTGTAAGTAAAAAAAAATCTGTCCAGGAGAGAATATTATTTAATGATTAATATTTATGATATATGCATATTTAAATATCATATGTACTTGTAATATAATATTAATTTAAATATTTCTGACTTTGTTATTAAATAAATACATTTTTAAATTTATATAGCAGTAATTGCCCATGTGTATTAAGCTAGAAGCATGTTTGTTTAAGACAAAATCATTTTGAACGCTAAAGAGCAGGAAGATAAATGTTCTTGTAGCATAAGGTGAGCACAGGAGGTCCAAACAAAGAAAAGTTAATATGTAATTTTGCATGAAGATTCTATCAACACATCTGAAATCAAAGTCCACGAAGCCACGGTTTCCTTATTCTGCTGCCATTTAAGATGTAATGAGTGATCTATTAGTGTGATTCAGTGATGATTTTCCCTGAAGCACACAACAGAGACATTTGGCGTATTTTTGAAATATGAAATTGCAGAATGTTTAAAGTTAATCAGCTTCAATAATGTGCCATTTCAGTATTATTATTATTATAAAAAGAATTCTATAATGAGAATAATAAATACATTTAATTGTTGATTTGTTGTGTATTCTTGACACCAAGGACAAATTGTGGTACTGTGAGGCCCCAGATGCAGCTAGCATTACAACACATGCTAGAACCCAAACACACAATAAGTTTGGAATAAGTATTACACAGCCTATATTTAAGAGGCTGTATACTACAAACCCATATTTTATTGAAGATATGTTATAATATAAAGGTGTTATGATATACATTTATAAAAATCCTTTACATTTATTTGATTTTTATTTTAAAGATTAGTTTTAATTAAGATTAAGAATATAATAGTATCAAGTAATATGTATAAAGAATAGAATGAAGGCTGTTTGCGATCTTAGCAAGTGACTAACTAGTGACTAATGTTAAACACTAAGTATGTGTTGTAATGCTAGCTGCATCATCAGTAGTGGAGCTACAGTGGCAGGTAAATAAATCCTGAATCTTATGCAGTGTAACACAAACATTATTTTTCCCTCTCTTTCACTGCATGGTAAAATGTGTTGAGGGTGAAAGGCCTGAGATCTACTGGACTGCATGACTGTGTCATGTGCAGCAGGGGGAGCATAGGTAGGTTGTGCTGCTGTCTGCTAGTACACACATACTATCCAGTAAAAGCTTGTATGAAGGGACGTGGTTTCATTCTGTGAACCCATGCATACAAACATGTGTCTTCCTTATTTAGTCATTGGTGTTGTTTACATTCTAAAGAAAACATTTTCACAGCACACACAGATTTGTTGTTTGCAGCTCTTTTAATTTATTCCTGAATTATAATCATGTGTTTTTAGTGTTGCTTGCTAATGCAGGAATCACTGCCATATACTGTAAGTATTAAACCTTTAGTATGTTGTCCAGCAATCTTTGTTACATGCATGAATGATATCAGTATTCACTTTTTCAGGAGAGGTGTGCTGTTATATTTCTAAGCAATTAGACTTATGATTTTTGACTGGTGGATGATAGGAATGCCAAGTCATATACAGTGCAGAAGATATTGGGGTGGACGCTTTTAATCTAGGCTGGTGGGCAACCACAACACCCTATAGCAGCCACCAAGAACACCTCCTAGAAACTGCACTGCGATGTGTTAAAACCCTCTCAGAACCCTAGCAACCACATAGCAATGCCCTGGCAACCATCTACAACCTCAATTGAGTTTAGCATGGGCAATCACCACTCACATGTTCTGTGAAAATGTAAAATATAATAATAGTTGTTATTTTAAATCATATAAAATTAGAAATATAATGGGGGTTATCCTTGGATCAAATTAAGGACATGTGTAAACCAAAACTGATGAAAACTGATGAAAATCTGTTATATAACAGTCTCTTATGCATCCGCTCAACACATTGCACAGCTTTAGATAAATACTGCACAACCACACTATTATGCTCAAAGTGATTACACCTGTTTGTCCATACAGCCTTTTAGATGTATAATTAAATCATAAGCTCTAATTGTCAGCCTTTTACCTTCTGCAGCTATAACTGGTACTGAATATAATTTGATTGCATCTCTAAATGTGTTCAATGTAGATCTACACTGTGGACTGATGCAAAGCAAAGCATTAGAATGATCCAGAGTGAGTGAATGACAAAACAGTCTGTATAGTTGCAGCTGTACACTGTTTTTGTGTGTGTGTGTGTGTGTGTGTGTAACAGAGATTTCACACCAAAACAAAGAGATGGATGGAGACAGGAGACAAGGGCAGCATGCAGAGGGAGGGGAGAGATGAGCTGGGGCCTCTGATTGGCTGTAGTTTCATTCTACCGCTGAGAAAACGTGATCCAGCCTGCAGAGGCACTGCAGCAGAGAGAGAGAGAGAAAGAGAGAGAGCAGTAATAACAAGATTCTGTGAAGGAAGAGAAGTGCGAGATCCACACAGAAGCAGAGGCAGAGCATGCGCTTGTGAGTCAGGGTGTGTGTGTGGGTGTGTGTGAATGTATGCTCTTGTACAGAGAGGGAGATTGACAGCAAAGGAAGGAGGCAGAGGAAAGGCATCCCACAGACAAACAGTCTCACTGTGCCATAGAGAAACATTTTTGCAGAGACATTTAGCGCACAAGTGAAGAGGACGCAAGCACAGGACGCACAGATTGTGAGACAGACATTCACAAAACCTCTTACACAATTGACAGAATGAATAAGTGAATGAGCAAAGCAGAAAATCAGACCATCGCTGGAGAAAAAGACCTCATAGTGTATAAGAAAAACAGCACAGCTTAAATCTTTTGACAGCGCTTGGTGACGCATCAGAGATCTCAAGCTCCATATTTCGCATTCTCCACCCTCCATCCATCTATCCATCCTTCTTGGCTAGTGGAGAAAGGCAGGAACTCTCTTCTCCATCCTCACATGCAACAGGAGCATCTGATAGGATGGAAAGCACACACAAGGACGAAAGAGCCTGAGACAACAGCAGAATCAGCAGAACCTTCTGTCCTTATTCGAAAGAGACCATAAGATCTTGTAAATTAATCACGTCACACGTCCAAATCCAGATATCTGCCAAACTAGAGACACCTATATAGAGGTAAGAATACCTAAAAAGGTTTATTATTAATGTGTTTGGTGCTTTGTATATTTGCCTGTGTGTACGTTTGTGTTCTAATCTTAAACGCAAGCATGTGCTGGATGTATTTCTATATAACCAGACTCATAAAAATGACTTTTGTTGCCTAATGTATTCAGGTTAAATCTGTTATATATTAAAATTTTGTGAATAATACGTTTATAATTAGGTCATATTAATAATATATTTTATGTAACAAACCAGTTATTTAGATTTAGATACATTATATGACTATATAACAAAACATTTTACTGTGTATATATCTTTATCAATGTGATGCGAGTGCATAGTTTATTAATCTATATGTTTAATATTTTGCTATATGTAGGCTACAGTAGCTATTTGTTTTTCATTTTTTGTCCGCATATATGTTTGCCAATGTTTTGCTTTTAACATGTGGGTTTGTGAATCTGTATTTGAAACAGCAACTCTGTTTCATATTCATATTTTGTCCCACATCCTCAATACTCACACTTTTGTTAACGTGTAGCTGTGCTCAGCGTGTTGTGGAACAGGGCAGGTTGCACTTCATGATTGCATGCGCACACACGCGCGCATTCCATCAATGACTCACATGATCCGAGTGGGCATCTACTATACACAAGTGCACACGCTAACCGACATAACCGCTAACCGATAGAGAGCAAATGCATGTTCCTGTTGCATGCATGGGAGCTGCAGTCAGTACGTTGCGTATGTCACTCCGGTTGCATAACAGCCGCTGATGGCGCACCCCTCCCACGGTACTGCACTAAAAACTGCTAACACAGATTCACCCCCCCCCCAGAACACTAATAACCACCGAAAACATCAACCAAACACCCTGAGGTCCATGTCTGGTTCCTGTACTGTAGATTCAGCCTCCTGTGAATGAAGATACAGCAATCTATACTGTCCATCAATATCTCAAAGAGGACACTAGAAGACCTCGAAATTGGCCTCTATGCTCTAGAGGTCATGCAAACATCAGCTTTCCTATGACAGATAATGACTTTGTATTGATAAATGTATTGCCAATTACACACAGCATATAGATAGGACCTCTTCTTTGTCCAATAAAGCTTAATGGGATGTTAATTGAAATTCACACTTAATTTGGTTTGGAGTATCAATCCAAGGAAGAATTTTATTTGATTCTACTGGATACACTTAGATTCCAATTATTCTGTGTATAAAATCTATTAACAAGTTTTTAATAGGAATCCTAGAGGATTCTTGTTTGATTTATCACACAGTAAAAATGTTTTGTCAGGTAACCTAAACACCACTTTATGTGGTAATATCTGGTTTTATTTAATCCAAAATTATTCAGTGTGACTACATTTATATATTTTGAAACCAATTCTTTTGGTAAAAAGTGATAACTTGGAACTATTTTCTTAAAGGTCTATTTCTGTTTTCTGATCAAACCCCTAAAATGACTTTTCTTGGTGTTACCTAACATGTTGATTTAATTTAATTAGATTTTTTGACAAGGGCTTTCTGTGTCATTAATTAAAGCTACAAAATATGCTGGGTTATAAAGCAAAATACATGTTAGCAAATGTTGTTTTTGTAATGATTAATAATCACTAAAGAGTTTGCTTATCTCACAACAACTCTAACGGTAACGGTAACCTTTTAAAGCTAACTGATTGTCATTACACTGTTTTGCTGACATTGTTAGTAATGGTCTTTGTGACACCTCTGATAAAAGGAACAGGCTCTTCAGTAGAAGCAAAGGGAACAAAGAGTTTCTCTCCTGAATAAACTGTGGGTAAAATGGCTGACGCTCGCTCTGAATGACAGCCTATGAATTATTAAACACTGCCTCATCTTCGCTAAAACTAGCATGACCTGCATTCTGTGCAGCAGCCCCGCACACACACATAAACATTCACATGCAACGATAATTTTTAATGCCAGGGATGCAAGCATGGGTCGACAACACCTCAGTCACACATCACAAAGTGCCAGAAGTGATAAAAATATCTGTTCCATCTTTTTATTTTCCAGAACCATCTCAGCTTCATCTTGATTTGATGTTTTCTATTGAACATGATGTGCCACAGTGAAAATTTTGTTTGTGCTAGTAGATTTATAATGCAACCAAAAGCTGCTACAGTGATCTCAGTAGCTTTGTACAGTTTTGCAGTAGGTGTACAGTAGGTATTTATACATTGTGCTGTTCTAGCACATACATGTTTATGTTTAGGTAAACACTGAAACCTATCTGTTGTATTGGCAGCAGAGACAAAGAGCCCTATTTGGCAGAGTTTATAAGCCCTATTAGGTTTATAGAATATTGAATGTATCGAATTATAGAATGTATAGGTTGATTGTATTGCATTTACAGTAAGATTAATTAAAGTAGTTTAGCAGGAATGAAAACGCAGTCACCATTTATTTACCCTAATGTCATTACCGTAATGTTGTTGTTTTTTATGGAACACAGAAAGGGAAATTTTTGAAGAATCCTCATGCAGGACTTTACCATACAAACACAGATCATTGTGACCACATTTGTTATCTATAAAGGAATAGAGGCATTGATCAGAATCATTCCGTCTGATTTGTAAATGGGATTAACTCATTAAAATGAGCTAGCTCGAAAGACCAGTTACTATAGTTAATAAATTAGACTTATTCTGCTGTCATTTTACCTAATTGCATACCCTTTATGCATCTTTTCTTGTAAATATGTTTATTGCCATCAAATTAAATACAGCTAACACTTTATATCCAATTTCATTATATCCTGATTTTATCCCAATTTTAACCCCAACATTCTATATTTAATATCATATAATATATTCAATATCCAACAATATTCTACCAATTTCTGTTCATTAGTGCATTCATAATGCCTCTTTCACACATACTATGTAAATGGAGCGTAAGCAGGACAATTTTTATTTCAGGGCAAAGATATAGTATGTCAGTGTTAATTTGTAAATTTAGTGTTTATCCAAACGTGCCGGTATATATGTGTACGCTTCATGCACAAACACTTGTGAATACAAATAAGATCATTTTGGAATCATTCGCGAATGATCTCACATCTCTCATCTCTCATCTTCATGTGTGAGAGTTGCTGTGGCCATAAGAGCAGCACTCAGGACAGGCTTTGTGAGCTAGAGATGAACAGCTGATAGACTCACTGGCACATTGTGCCCTCTTCCTGACTGTCTCACTGCACAGGTGGAATGCGCCCAGAAAGAAAGACAGCAAGCAGGGCGGTCGGGAGAGGATGCAATTTTGAAATCTGCTGGCTGGTACCTGTGTGTATTTTTGTTGTGCGTGGTTTGGAAGAGGGAGTATTTGGGGTGTGAGGACAGGAATGTTACAGATATTTTGACTGTGCACCCGTCTGGTTGCTTTCAGCGTTTTATATCAGATTCTGTTGATGGTGAGTTTTCTCGCTGAGGTAACAAATTTTATGGTCATTTCTACACTAGTCATGTCACCAAATATGCTAAAATAACGATCTGAAGACAAAGCAATATTTGACTGGTGCCACAGTGATTGGTAATCAATCTGTGAATGACTTCGTTGTCTCTGCATATAAAAGTTAACATGAATTGCCTTTCACAACCAATTTTGCTTCCATGTTGTGTATTTCAGAGGGAAACAGAATAGAGACATGAGAACAGATTAAATTGGAATTTTTAAATTGGAACATTCAAGGAATTTCACATAAAGGCGTTCCACATTAAAGATTACAAAATACAAGCTATTTTGTCTTTCAGATAATTCAGACTGATAAATTATTCGCAATAAAACTGAGAACATGCATTAAGAAAGCACTTAGGGTTGATTTGGTTTCGAGCTGGGATAGAAGAAAGTATTTCAACAATGAAAAATTAGACATGTCAGACTTAAGGCTAGTTGTGTGTATTTGGGTTGAGGTGGTGCCTGGATGTTCTGGAATGTGATGTCTTGCTGATGTGATAAGGAATGTGATGTGAATGAATTCAAGAATGTTGTTGACTGTTGCTCAATGTTATTGAGCCTCTCTATGTTTCTTTTAAACATATGCTTCTGTGTTTAGTGCTTTAGTATTTTGTATTTTTACCTCATATTCTTTGAATTATCTCAGAATATTATGAAAGAACCATGGTACATGAATTCATATATTCATGTACCACAATTTCACTTTATATATTTTTTAAAATACTATAGTTCTACCATCCAAAACCAAAGTATTTTTGTAAGGTGAAATTGTAATAAAGTTTGGAGGTTATTGGTTAAAACATTTTGTAATATTAAGTATAAACTTCTTGACAGTGTGCATAAAAAATTACATTCTCTGGTATCAAAATGGTTGCAATACAGAACATCTCCTCTCGTTTATTTGTTGTGCTTTCCTCTTCCTCCCTCCTCCTCTTCATCATGTGTTCTGCTGACAGGGTCAAACGCACACGATTTCATTAAGCCTGTACACTGGGCCAGCAGTGTGTGCAAAGCAGCAGGCAGTTGGCCTGCTTTAATATTTTCTATGCCGTCTGCCTTTCTGATGAGCCTCTTACATAACACATAAGCTTGACTTATCAAACATAAAAGTCTGCATGTTATGCAATTACTTTTCTAATGACATGCCAACAAATTAATAGCAGTTTATCGATTCATAACTGTAAAATGTTTCAGACACTATATTGACTAAATAGTCTGTGTAGAATATAGACTGAAGAGCACTAGACTGACACAGTTACCATATTTTTAACTTTTAAATTAGCAAAATCTACAATACATTGATGTGTCTTTGTACCATGGTTGTATGAGGGTACTCTTTGAATAACATTGGAGTATGTACAGTAAATACCATTATACTACATATTGTACTTATTCAGTAACATGGAATATATATCAAAGTTATCATCTTACATAATAATCATGTCATGGTATTTTTTGTCAGTGAAGTTATTACAAGGTACAAATGCGATTTATAAAAATTAATTTTATTAATAAAAATGTTTTTTTTTTGCTATGTGATCATTTATAAAACATTTGATCTAAGATCATTTCTCACATGCGCATATGTGTGACTCAGAGAATAAGAATTATGCACAGAAACATGCACAGAAACAGGCTCTCTTCCTCTCTTTCAAGATGTGGCCTCCTCATTGTTTACACGATCCTTATAATTTTTGTTGTTTAGATTTCCAAACACCTGCAGTTCTCTGACTCTGCCACAAGGAAAGTGTGCCTGCTCAGAACCTGACATTTTAATGAAAATGCTGTAGGTGGATTTACATTGACAGATTAACATTGTCCTTTCAAATAATATATTTTTAATGTCTTTATACAGAAATGACTGAGAATCAGAATCATTTCACCCATCTCATCTCTCAGTCCCTAATGCGCATGAACCAGCTTACTGTGCTGATGTCACGAAACGTATTCCCACCTTTGTATGTTTATGTGTGTGTGCCTGCATCAGTGAGAGCGTGTGGTTATTTTTGGCCCTGGCTCGCATCTCTGTGGTGCAACTCGAATGAATGTGACTGACCGTTACTGGCTGATCGCTGCCTGTGACCTCCAGAAAATGGAGGATGGTTTCCTGTGTTAACATCCTAATTCAATTATTTTTAACAACTAAACTAATAAACTGTAGGAAATTAGAATGGACAGAGGTTATGATGACTTGTTATAAGATCTGATTAGTCATGATTTTGTCAGGGTACTGGTACAAAACAAATGTGTTGTTGTGTGCGTACGCATGTTTCAGGTGTGGGTGTAAGCAAGTGGTGGTCAATGTCTGTGGGCAGAGCAGAGTGAGAATCTTCAGAAATGAGTTAGATGGGGCTGGAAAGAACAAACAGAAGAGACAGTGGAGAAAGGACGTAAATAGATATTCTTAAATAGAAGTTATTACGCATCAATGTTGTGTAGGAATTTCCATATTTACAAGCTGACTCATAATGACTGTATTATTGAATACACAGTAAATATATTTATTGTGTTATAATTTGGTGAATCTACTCTGTTGCTGTGTTTAAGTCTTGTTGGAAAGGTTGTGCAGTACAAGGTCTTGGGCATTTAAGTGATTTTAGTCAGAAGTAATCGATGCAGTGGCTATTTTTATATAAAATCAAAAATATAAATATGAAGCTCTTTTTCACTTACTGACAGATACAGAAAGATTTTACATTGCTGCAACCAAATGAAAAGCAAATGATGATCGGTTGTGTAATTGATGATTTTTTTATTTAATCATTTTTATGCTACCACGGAGAATGATAGGAAATGTAATTTGTTCACACAACTGTCCCTCTTTAAAAACGAAATTACACCTTTTTCACCTTGACTGTATAAACCACTGCTATTTTGTAATGCAGCATTTATATAATGTTATATAAAAAAAGATATTACTTTCTTTAACCAGTCAGAAACTCACAATAATGATAATTCTGACATGGAATTAAGGCATCATTACATGCCATCTACACTGCAACACAACAATGTGTCAAACCAGAATGCTTCTATACAGTGAAACTGCTTTGTTGTTTGTAATGTGAATGTTTTATGTGATGCTTCACTAATAGTGAGGATGTGAAGTACAAAAATACCTGCACTCCCTTTTATTCTTTTTCTCTCATATTCTCTCGTCAACACATCTTTTATCATTGCACAGTCTGCAGAGAACTATTACAAATATGTCAGTGCTCACCACTTTTTCTTCTTTAATAAAGCGCACACACAAACAAACCACATATAACCACCACCGCAGTAGTTTTTTATCAGATGATTACTGTTACACCATTTCTCATGTTCAGCTACTCACAAATTGGTCTAATAGTAATGACTTACTGCAACGGATATTAAGAACAGGTAGTTCAGTTTCTTGGTTCTGATTGGTCAATGTTCCAGTTATGCCAACATTTATGATACATTAACAAATTAGATTATGACTAAACTAGATAGATAACTTAAACACTAAACTAGTTACCTTGTTTTTTATTGAGTCGTACCCATAAAGGATACAGTTTAGTTTACATGTCAGGGACTAAGGATAGTACTGAATTAATTACTTAATGATCAATTAAGCTTGATAAAATAACATTTTAAAGAAAATGTATGTCTAAAATGTTTTTGTTATGTAACAATACGCAAAGAACAATAAGGCACTCAAGGCTGTGCTGTATGATGAATATCAATGCTGATGAGGAAGTAAATGTAATATAAATACAGCATGGCCTTTTATAGCAACTTATTGTTTAGTCATAGTGAAATAAAAATGTCATTATTTACGCACATTATTGGTCTTTTTGCGAACACATTATCTGTGCTTTTTATTTTATCTTAAATACTTTACATTATGGAGGTAAAATGGGTTACACACAGCAAGTTTCAATACACGTCGGCAGCCATTTTATTGTTGTGGGCTTCTACTATGCTGTGTTAACAGGTTTATTACAGTAGGACAGATTGTTCTGCATTCAAGTCCTCTCTTTCCCCACAGTGCCTTTGTACCCCACCAGGCTGCACATGGCAGCTGGCAGATAGAGCAGGAGAGTTTTTTAGGCTGGAAAAGATTCTGCAGGGTTCCAGAAATCTGCTGTGAATAGATATGTTGCATAGATCACAGCCTGGCTGAATGTTTTTGAATTGCACAGAATCAGTTCTTAAAATGTGTTTATCCGAATATTCTTTCACTGTAATGACAGGACACTTTTTTAGAAACTGCTCCCAAGAGCACAGGCAAATGGCCTAAAAAAGGCTGAGCTGTGTCCTTGCATTAGTGTCACCTGAATTCTTTTATTTCCCTCTCCAGGAAAAGGAACAACACAACCTATGAGTCTGCATATCTACGGTATGCTGAGAAGAGGGCTGGAAGCAAGAAAGGTCTGGCAAGACTCCTGAGACACTCTAGGACCTGTCACGTCATCAAAGACTGGATGCACGCACTCTCAGACTCAACACAGACCCCTTAAGGAATTTTGGACTTTTAAGGACTGGTAGAGCACCTTCCAGATCTCTCCGATGTCACATGAACATCTCCCAAAAAAGACTTTGCTTATCAGAACAAAGGTCATGGTGATGTAGGAGAAGCCAATTGAGAGAAGAAACAAGAACAAACAGTGTCATACCACAATGGCAAACTGAAACAGGAAGGAGGTTCTGGTGATTGTGAAACTGAGGTAGTTGTACATGTACATGTAGTTTCTGGAACGTTGGTTGCATCACTTCCTGTATGAAATTCATAAAACAGCTTTGAGAAAACACACAAATGGATAGCTAACTATATAGTTTTATAGTTAAACTGAGCTGTTTAAGATGTTAAGAGTCTCTTAAAGGTACTCTGTGTTTAAGTCCTTACTACATTTATGTCAAAATTGAAGAATTTGCCAACATATCTTCTGATATTGAACAGTGGTGCCATTCATTTGTGAAAAACGATATCATTTAATATCTTATTACTTTAAATGAACAGTTTTAACTTGTGCAATATCAGTAAACAGGGTGTATTTTCATTGCCTAAAGACTTTGTAAACCATTGGGGCCAGAAAAAAGCAACCTCTTGTGACCTCTGAAGCAGGACATAGACTTCTGTTGTCCTTCAGGGCTTTTTATACTGTGGACATTCTGCACTGGCTGGAAGTCTTTGTCCATCTGTGCCACACAAAGACTCAGGGTGACAGAACCTGTAACCAGGAAAAGACAGCAATGGACAAACCCATCCGTCCTCATGTCCCCTGCAATGGCTGAGTGTCCTCCCCCAGTGCATTGAAGATAAAACCTGCAGGACCATACATTACACACAGCTTTTCTGCCAAGATCCCCACGTCAAGGAGTGAATGTCCTGCCTGCGGCGCCAACCTGTGACCATCCCTATGGACACCATCAAGATCATCCAGTCAGAGAAGTTTTCCCGGGAGTGTCCTGTCCCTGTGACCCAGCCTCGGTATGCCCCACCTCCCCGTGTGGCCTGGGATGGAGGAGGTGAGGGAGAGGTTATCGTTAACCAGGCCTGTGGTGACCTGTCCATGGAGATCAATGGTAACACTGTAGTTGCACCCAGAGCCCTAGTGTCTCCCCCTGCCCCTGTCCTTCGCCATGAAGCCAGTTATCTAGCTCAGCGCAAGGCCAGCACAAATGACATCTGTTACCACCAGTTCCACTACAAGATGGATGATGTTATTGTCAACCAGTATGTGCTCCGCTCTTCCTCCACCTCTTCCTCCTCCTCCACCTCCTCAGGCCCAGTGATGCCATGTGAACCACTGGACTGCCCAACTTGTGGACACACTTACAACTTTGCTGGAAAGCGACCACGCATTCTCTCCTGCTTGCACTCAGTGTGTGAGGAGTGCCTGCAGATCTTGTATGAATCCTGTCCCAAGTATAAGTTCATCTCCTGCCCCACTTGCCGTCGTGAAACTGTGCTCTTCACCGACTACGGGCTGGCCGCGCTGGCCATCAACACCAGCATTCTGAGCCGACTGCCGTCTGACCCTGCAGGGACAGTGCAGTGGGGCAGCGACGGTGACCGTAGCTGCTATCAGACGGTGCGCCAATACTGTCAGTCAGCTTGCACTTGCCACATTGCCAATCCTCTCTCCTCCTGTGGCATCATGTAGACCTAAATAAGTGACTGGCACAACTCACCCCAAAATGCTATCCACCTCTGTCCACCATCTGAAACCTTGAGTCACACACATTCACCCCTTTTGAATAATCACAGACATATCTGTATATTTGATAGTACAGGATGCTATGTGGACTTAAAGTGAAAAGGACACTTGTATGCAAAGACAGAGGTATGAAATATCAGAGTAAATGTATTTTATGTATGAACTGATTTCCCTCTATCCCTATATCTCCAATCTCTTGTTTGGATGTGTTTGTCATTGACATCTCTTTACATGGGAATGCCAAGGGAAGTCTATCTCCCCCATCATGAGTAAAAAAAATAGACCAATAAAAAATTTAAGTCTAAAACTCTTTGCTCTGTCTTTAAAAATCATAAATCATTGAAAGTGAAATGTGTAGGTTGTGTACCAAACAGAATTGCATTCCTATAGTACAAACAGACGCTTCCACCTCAATCCTACACTATTGGTAGAGTCAGTTGTTATTATTGTTTGGCCAAGTGTATTCGTTCACACAAACACATTGCAATTCTGTCTGGTGCCACTAGTATGGCAGAAACTACACATTTAACCTTTAAATGTATAAACATCAAGGAAGAACTGTATACAGGATACAATGGAAGGAACAGTAGTTAATTGAGGCACTTTACGCTAAAATACACCAAATCTGCTCAAAAACACTGTACACTTAAAAATATTAAAATTTTAAAAGGAATTTCAAACAGAGTTTTTATGTTTTACTCAATTGCAGTCTGTAAATGTTTGCTGCTAAAATAAAGTATCACAAACCTTTTTTATTATGAAATTAGTGAAATAATTATAGAATAAACTTTTTAAAATTGAACATTGTTTGAGGCAGCAAAATAGTTTCATGTTTCTTAGACCAGTTTTTGGCCTCTTCCATCACTCCTCTAACTTAAGTCAGTATTAATGTCTATTTATTTTATTTTTTGTTTGCCAAGTAAAGCCGGGGGCACACTTGACCAGCTTAAACATTGTAAGACATTGTAATTCTAGTCTTTGACAGAGAAGCACAAACCTAATGACTGAGTCAGTCCAGTACACAACACATTCCACCAAACGTACAGTATATCAATCTATGTACTGATATAGACGAGCTAGCTTAACATTGTAGTCTTGATTATATGTTTATATGTACACAATAACACTTTTATATGTACATACAAATTATGTACATAATAACACTATTAATCCAATAATCACAATCGCAAATAATAAACGTTTATAAAAATTTTGTGAGGACGATTGGCAAGTACTGGCTCTTTAATTCTAAGACTAGAATTTTTTGACACCACACACTGCATGACTTTATCTGCCAGCTGTAAACAATGACTGAGCTCTAGATCAGGCTTGGCACAATTAGCAATTATGACCAAATTACGTTTACATAAAAATTCTTAATTGTGTCCCTAACTATAGTTGTTTACTTGTTTAATAAACAGTACTTGTTTAATAAAGTATACAGTCGGTATGTTACAATGGTACAAACTATGAATTTCTACACATTAGGTACATTTCTCAGTAGTACACAGTACTAACATAAACACACAGTAACATGATCACTGTAAAAAGTAAAATGGGACAAGTCCCCTTATCTGAAAAAAATCTTAAATTTACAATTGTACTTTGGAACATGTGTCTCCATTCAGAAGCTGTTGACAAGATAAAGTGACCATGTCATAAGCGTGTGGTCATCCTTCTACTTCTGAAAAGGTTTGCTAGTTTTGTTTTCTTCTTAGGCTTATCGCTTTAAGAAAATATACAAGAACAAAAACAAAATTAACATTAAACACATAACAATTGTCAATATAAAAGACCACAAGTTGAACTTTATTTTCATAAACCCCTACCTTTTGGTTTCAGGGTCAAGCTTTTGTGTTTCCGTTCTTCTAAGTGAAGTAAATTTTAGCTTCTGTAGTTTACTTGGCTTTTTGCAATCACCTTCCAGTGACTGATTTGACAAACACAGAGACTTAATGATCTTAAGAGTTTACCTTCCTTGAATTCATATATTGTAAGTATGCTTTCAACATCCACATTTCTATGCTACTGTCCTATTAATAGCTATATATTTTTGGTCTGTTTACTTACAAGATCTTTGCTGTCAGGTTCCTCGAATAGGACACCTGCAAGCGATTCATGTTGAGCGAATCTTGCCCTCCCTGTGGGAGAATCAGCACAAGTTAAGTGTCACACTGCTATGAACTGACACCAGGGCAATTTTTAAAAGACTAATGGAATCAACAAAACAATTAATTCTCTACTGAGTTTCAAAAGAAAACAGACAGAAAGTGAATGACATTATAAAACGGTTTGACCATCATAGCACAGAATTTAGTAGATCTATGTTTCTAAACCAGGGTGCCAGGGCCCATTAGGGGGCTTTGGAATTAAAAAAAAATATTATATAAAAATAAAATAAGCTAAACAACTTAACATTGAGCTATTCTCAGATATTTTTTTAATGAATATATGTCTTAGTAAGCTCTTTCAAGCTCTAGAATATTTATTGGGTAGAAATTGTGAGTGTGGGGAGAAATATTGTTGTGGACAATGGGTGGCCTTGAGGTTAAAAAGAAGTAACAAAACTAACATACCTGCACTCAAAGACACAAAAGTTCAAATTTGATTTCATGAGATAATGGTTAAAATATGTTTTATTTAAGCTCGCAAGGAGTTTGTCCATCAGTTAAATGAAAACTCACTGTGGCGGCCCGCGGTTGCCCGTGTGTCAGACACCGATCTGTGACGAAACACGACAGGTTCCTCTGGGAGAGTTGATACGCTGGTCGAAATTTCATGAGCCTCAATTTCCAATCTTTGTCTTGCGGGATAGTTTATTTCCTTCTCATTCAGGTTTGCGCACTGACAAAACATTTAGTTATAGAGTTAATGCACTGCAAATGTGTTGTTTTAGTTTACAGGAAACAACCCAAGGCCAAGTTGACACAACACCATATTTGACTAAATGTCTCTTACCTCTGTCTGAGCATGTTGACTCCTAAGGATCTCTAGCTCCTTCTGGAGGCTGTTGTTTTGCTGCTGTAGCTTTGCAATGTTCTCCAACATCCTGCAGACCTGCTCCAGGTAAAGTAGCCCTGGAGAGAGCTTGTCTAATCTCTTTTGCTCCTCTTCGCCAAACTTCTGAAACAGAGAGATCATGACCTGTATTCATTAAGAACCCCAACTGGAATCAGTACACTTTGTGTAATCAAATTTGGTGGAATATGAAAGGCAGAAGCTAATTTATGAACATCATTCTTGCTACATGAAATGTAATACCATGTAATCTCTGCTTTGGACATCTCTGATCCCAGTCCTAAATAAATGAGTGAACCACAGCCCTGTAGAACTGAAAATTTAATAATATGGAAGCCAAACTTTCTAGTCCCTTCAAATAAAGGGAAAAGCAAAATATGTAAATAATCACCAAAGACAACTGCAAAAAATATGATTGTTTTATGATTGATTTCCGGGACAATTTCCCCAGTTGCCATTGGTTAAACACACTCATATTCCCAATTAATTCACTTAATTGGTTGAGCCAGTGTTGCTGTGTCGGGCTGTTTAGGATGTTTTAACAAACAAAGCCCCATTGTTTAGTGCCATAGAACTATGGTTTTGATATTTTTTAAGTAAACAAATCAATGTGTAGCTTATAGCTTTTAGTGAATATTATGATAGGCTAGAAGAAAGTTTGTTTAAAGTCTTTGTTTATTCTTTAGTAAAACCCACACGTTTACACAGAGTGATCATTCATATTCTCAATAACCCCACTATCAGCACTTTTTGTTGTCATTTACCACCAAATTATTTTACAAAGTACAAGAAAGATTATGATATTTCCTCATTGTAATTAAATTTTTTTTATGGTTGCGGTTCTAGTTTGGTTTCCCTTCACAGTTCCCGCTAAAGTCATAATGTTTAAACATGTCCAGCACAGATCTCTATCATCAGCAGCATTCTCAACCCCCACACATTCCTTTTAAACCTGCGCTGCGCTGGCACCATTCCAGTCATACCTCCCTCACCTGAACCAACTGGTTCATACTCTACAAGCTCTAGTTCAATGTCTCATAATGACACAGATACAGACACTCATGACAGAGTCCGCATTAAGGACAGCACCTTTACTACAGTAGTGAAAAGATGTCTAGACATTCCATTCCAAATGTAGTGTTTGTGTCAGGTACAATAAGATTTAAATATGTGTATCGGTTTGGAAATATGTGTAAGGAGTCACCTGCTCATCATGTCCCTGAGCCAGTCATAAAATGTTATAAAACCCGAGGATTATTTGTTATTTCTGACCATTATGTCTCACAGGCAAAGTTTACAATCTTCTGACCTTGGCCTTTAACTTAAATGCAATAGTTTACCTGAAAATAATTTTGAGCATATTTATTGTGTCAAACCTGTATGTTTATGTTTTGTCTATGGAATACAAAAGGAAAAAATATTCTGAGGCATAATATCTTTGTGTAAGGAACACACAGTTAAATCATTACTAATAATTTCCTTTCAGATGCTTTCCAGGGTCATTTGTGTCTTGCATTCAGATTAAAATTATAGCATATTGTACCAGGTTGATGTCACTGGTGCCAAACGCAATCCGTTCTTGGTGTGTTGTAACCGATTGCAACATGCCAGTTAGAATACGCGAAATGGCCAATATAAAGCTGAAGCAATGTAAATTCTTTTTTAAATATATTTGTGTGACTTCAAAAGACTTACTAGATGAGTCATATGGACTACTTTTGTTGTTTCATTAGACTGACAATAGATTATAGCTGCATAAAGATGCTTTGGCATCCTTTGGAAGTTTGTCAATTACATTTTCTCTTTTCATGTACTGTGTATTATGATGCATTTGCTATAAATATCCTCACAGAAAGCAGATGCTCACCTCCAACTGGCTTGCAATTGGTTGGCCGTAGTGGTGTGATTTGAGGAGTCTTCTGTAGAGCTCTGCTTTCTTGTGATCTGAAGGTTGTGAATATGTTCTCCTTGGACGACCAAACCGATGATGTACTCTGGAGTTGGTTGTGTGACAGCTGGTTGGAAAGGAGGCAGTGTTACAACGGAACCGTGGGCCAGGGGGTCTGCTTTCCATCTGGTGCTGAGGTTCTTTCCTTGAGACATGCCCTGAGGTTAGGTCTGTCCGTCTCAAAGCTTGTTCTACCTCCAGACATGTGTTTCTTGGAGCCACAGAGCCAAGAGAGACACATGAGGATGAGGAGGAGAGAACAGAAGAAGCGGGAGATGGTGGTTGGATATCATCTTCTTCAGAGCCATTAACTGGACATTCTTGATGAGAGTGGCAGGGACTAATAAGACTGACCGTCTCAAATCCAGAATCATCCGATTCAGATTTTACATTTGGTATTGGTACAGAGTCCCTAGACAGAGAGTCACTTCCAGTAAAGTCAGATCTATCCACACCGGCTACGGTCTGAGAATGTGAATCCAGACAGCCTTCTGTCACCCAGCTTTCAAAGAGATTCCCAAAGTTTCTATATAGATTCATTGATTTTAAGTTTTCGTTCTCCCAAGTATGTTGTTTGTCTCCTCTCACCTTGACTTTCTCATAACTGAGAAACATGCAGGAAGTCGGTTTTTCATGTTGAACTAAAAACACCTTTCAAGGGCCGCCCACATTCTAACTCCCATGCTTTTCAATCAGCCTCTGTCAACTGCTACACTTCTGTTGCCATTCCCAAACTCCTGAGCTCATGTTGTTGGCTATTTGATCTGTCAAGACATGTTATGAACCTGATGAAACTATAACAACATTCTTTGATACAGTCAGACCGAAACTGACAGTACCCTAAGGAGATAAAGTGAAGACTGTCTCAGATGCACTGTAAATATCTATTGATAGCCATAGATAATGTTACTCATATATAAATATAAATTATTATAGCAAATAACTAATTGTGGCCAATACTGTAATAACAATACTGACAACCATTATCAAATTTTTAAACACAGAAGGGATAGTTCATTCATTCATTCATTCATTCATTCATGTCTGTCCGTCCGTCCGTCTGTCTGTTAGTTACAGTGGAGGCTCCAGCCTCTACTTCTCCACCGCGCCACCAGAGGGAACCATCACCTGAATACTAACCAGAACCTCAAAGACTACACTTCCATAAACATATACTATACATCATGCACTTCACCTGCCGCTGATCACTTCCTGCTTTAAACCTGATCCTCATCCACTCCTCCATATAAACCGGACCCAAACTCAGTATCATCGCGAAGTCTTGACTTGCCTGCCCTGGATAAAAACCTGGATTGTATTGCCGTTTTGATTCTCTGCTGCCTGTCCTGATTTGGATTGTTATATCGCCTCTGATTGTTTGCTGCCTGTCCCGACCCACGGAAATTAATTTGAATTTTACCTTTTTCAGTATTTTTTTAATATAACAGCATATTTTAACACACTTTTAAAGGCAGTTTCACGATAACCAGAGGACACCTTGTATGCTACATCACAGTACGTAATTCCTGATCTTGGAATAATGGCCCGCGGCCACTCCTCTGCATCCTTACCTTGACTGCCTAGCAACTCCCCAAGCAACAGCCACACAACACTTCACTGTCTGCTGAAACTGTTGCGTGTTTAAAAAGATCCTGCCAGCAGGACATGGAGCAGTTTCCACCCAAATTTAGCAAAGTCCTGGTGGCACCTGACCTGCTATACATTCCAGGGTAAGTTTGTAAATTGTCAGTGCATTTATAGTATCATGTGGGTCATACTTTCAGTTAACAGGAAAGCTCCTGTCCTCTCTTGAGGTGTCACTCACAAACACTGGTGCTCAATACGGGATGGTTTCCATCCACAGAGAATGACACAGGGCCCTGCGATGAGATTTGGAAGGGCCAGCATAGAGAGACCAGGAACCAGGAGAAAATTTTACCAGGATATACAGGTTGTGATAAGCCTGGTGGTAAAAATAAATACCAGGCTAATCATTTACTTGTTGTTAATGATTTCCTATAATGCTGTTCTAGTTTCATATCTCTCATATTTCATCTCATTTTACCCAGCAGTGTCTTTTTTCTCACATAATAAAATAACACCTTTAATCAGTATTTATGTACATTTACGTATTTAATCGTAATAATAAGTACCCATAGTAAGATAAACAATAATAAAAAATGAAACATTGTCTAGTATTATTACAAAAAATTATTTTCCATTCTGACTGCACTGTACAGGACCACAAACGATTTCAGGCAATTATTGTTCTATTGGGTTGCAACAAGCTGTGAAAGTCCACTGATTGACTGTTTGGGACAAATTTTCCACAAGAAGATAAAGATGCTATTCATCACACTGGTTTTTAGCCACATTAACTACTTGTTCTGCTTTTTGTTCTTAAATAAATAGTTGACAAAAACTGAAAATGTGGTCATTATTTATTTACCAACATTATCGATTTAAACCTGTGGGACTGTTTTTTTTGTCAAACATAAAAGATGATGTTAGGGAGAAGGTCCAAGCTAATTTTTCATACAACAAAAGTGGATTGTGAATATGACCTGGCAAGCTCCAAAAAGGACAAATTTGAAGACTGCCAGAGTATACCACTGTCTTGCTTCTGATCTCCACAAAATACCCCTCCAAAATAGATCTCCTACCTTCCTACACGGGGCACATTACAGGTATGTGAAACACATTTGAATAAGATGTAGTTAATTGTTATATTCCAAAAAGAAAAAAAGAGCAAATCTAAATTTGGCTTTGTATTTTTGTTAACAGGATACAGATATAAATATGGACAAACATTTGGGTAATTTACCCATAATGCTCTGGGTGTTGTTGGTACACAGAGAATAAAAACTGGGGATAACAGAATGTGCTGAAGAACCAGCAATGCGACTGAACTGAGTTCACTTCACACATTACATCAAAAGAAAATTACAATTTTATGGATTAACAAGCACCATGTTGTATCTGCTGAGTTCAGTAATGCCGAGTTCAGACTGCACGATTTTCAAAGCAATCGCGTCACAGATGTTTTCACACTGCATGACTATCTGGGGTAGCATTCCGTCACTGCTGCGTTCACACTGCACGATGGATCGGCGACAGGGGGTTTCACACTGCATGACTTTACAATAGGAAGAATCGCCGACAGGGCAGATATTTAGCATGCCAAATATCTCATGGGTGTCGGCGACTCGTCGGCGATTCTCATAGATCGCGTCTTTGATAGTTCACACTGTGTGATTGTCACTCGCGTGAACGAGCACCGATTTGCCTGTGATTTTGGGCATTTGTCGGCGATTTCTCAAAACCTGTCGGCGAGTCAAAATCGGTGCTAAAATCATGCAGTCTGAACTCGGCATAAATTAGCGGTAAATCTACTAAAACTCACCATAGAAACTCACTCAGCTTAATGAGAACTGTTAAAATATAATATCAATATAAAATATAATATTATATGAAGAGTAAATCAGTATTTGGCTAATATTTGCAAGTTGCATAATGTATATAATAGGGGTATAGCGATATTTAAAACTGAACCGAAAAAAATTGTTGAAGTTGACCCGACTTTAATGCCGAGTTCAGACTGCACGATTTTCAAAGCAATCGCGTCACAGATGTTTTCACACTGCATGACTATCTGGGGTAGCATTCCGTCACTGCTGTGTTCACA